>MU224108.1:673294-709936 GCA_018584345.1 Thuja plicata
AGTATTGGATAAATAGATTAGATTACTGATTCTAGGTGAGGACAGGAGACTTTGAGCTCATTGTATCACCTAGTCTTTAGATAAATCAACCGCTGCCTCGTTTGATTGTTCTTATGTCAATCATCGAGTCACCAGCATTACTGTTGCAAGGTGAACTGTATGTGCTACAGTTCAGTTCTACTTGAAGCCACCTGCGGTAAGAAGGGAGCCTCCCCTATTGCTGAGAGGAGAGAAAAATCTCACATACTGCTGCCTAAAGTACACATTTTGCAAGTTGTAGTTTTAGTGACTTGCAAAATATTTAGCCAACACACTCCTCGCCCAATCAGAATCAGAATAGCCCTACAGATTTAGGTCCACACTGGAAGAATACTTCAAGCCATATCCAACTGTGCCACGCAAGTATCTCAAGATATGTTTGACTGCAACTAGATGTATCTGCCTGGGTTCACACATGAACTAACTAAGTGCACTCACTGCATAGCAAATATCCGGTCTAGTGTTAACTAGATACATCAAGGATCCAATCAACTGTTTGCACATGGTAGGATCCACAAGATCTGAACTAGCTGCAGATTCACTCAACTTCTACAAGTTAGTTTCCATCAATGTAGACATAGACTTGCAATCTAACATTTCAAATCTCTTTAAGATGTCAATGTTGTATTTTCCTTGACTCAGGATGATCTCAATAGGTCTCTGCCACACTTCCAAACCTAGAAAGAAATGCATGAGTCCTAGGTCCTTCATCTCAAATTCTTAAGTCAACTCCTTGCATCAAGAGATGAGATGTTCTTCTCTAGTAAGAAATAAGTCATCAACATATAGAACCAAGAATAAGGCTTCATCATTAACTATCTTGAAGTAAAGATTCAGATCAGCATCATTCTTGCAGAAACCTAGACTCACCAAGTATCGGTCAATCCTTTCATACCATGCACAAGGAGCCTACTTAAGACCATATAAAGCTTTCTTTAATTTGCATACATGAGACTCTTTCTCATGAATCACGAAGCCTTCAGGTTGCTCAATGTAGACCTCTTCTTCAATAACACCATTCAGAAACGTTGTCTTCACATCCATCTAATGTAGCTTCCATCCCTTAGTTGTTGCAATGGCAATGATGGTCTTGATGGAAGTATACCGAGCAACCGGATCAAATGTTTCTTCATAGTCTATTCCTTCTTTCTGAGAGAAACCACAAGCCACAAATCTAGTCTTGTACTTCTCAATGCTTCCATCAGCTGCATGCTTAATCTTGAATAGCCACTTGGAAGATACAACCGACTTTCCTTCAGGTCTAGGTACAATATCCAAGACATCATTCTTAATAATAGAATGATATTCTTCATTCATAGCATCTTTCCCTACTTGCTGATTTGAGGGTTCCTCAACACTAGAAGGTTTAGTCTCAATAATATTACACATTAATGCAACATATCTAGAGAATCTATGTGGTCTTTTACTTTCCCTAAATGTGCCTCTAGGAGTCACGAACTTTTCTGCCTCATGCATGGTGTTTCTTGCTCAAAGAGGTCTCTTTCGATTCACAATAATATCTTTAGGCCCATCAGTAGGATCCAAAGGCTCAATTGGATCATCATTCTCTTCAGGTTCTATGGACTCCCTCTAATCTCAGGAGTATGATCAATATCCATGTCTTGAGAAGTCTCTTGGTCTTCATCTATCTCCATGCATGAACCTTTAAATTTTCTGAAAGCAAAATCTTCCTCAAATGTAACATCTCTTCTTACCTCTATCTGTTTCTGACCAGCAATGATCTTGTAGGTTTTAGAGTTTTCACTGAATCCCACAAATATTCCTCCCTTGCCAGAAGGTTCCAACTTGGTTCTTTGGTCTTTAGGTACATGGACATACACTGGACAACCAAAGATTCTCAAACGACTGATATCGGGCTTAACTCCTGAAAAGGCTTCTTCTGGGGTCATGTTCTGCAATATCCGATGAGGACATCTATTCTGGACATATATTGTTGTCTTGGAAGCTTCTGCCCAAAGAAAGGTTTGAAAGTCTTGATCATGGATCATAGCTTTAGCAGGCTTTAACAATGCATCTATTCTTTCTTTCTGCAACCCCATTTTGTTGTGGATTGTAAGGGACACAAAACTCCCTCTTGATTCCTGCCTCAATACAAAAATCGCGAAACCTACCAGAAGTGTATTCACCTCCATTATCAGGCCTTAAAATTTTAACTCTCTTTCTGGACAAGTTTTCTACTTGAACCTTAAACTCTTTAAATCTACCTAGGACTTCATCAAACTCTTTAGACCTAAAGAAATAAATACAAGTCTTCCTACAGTAATCATCTATGAAAGTTACATACTACAAAAATCCACTTAGGGATGCCATGGACATTGGACCACATAAATTAGAATGTACAAGATCTAATATTTCTTTTGACCTACTTTCACTGTTATAAAATGGACTTCGTATTTTTATCCATAGCAAAACCTTTACAAGTACCATCAGGTACATGAATAAGTTTAGGAATACCTTTAACCATCTTCTCCAATGATGGAAGAGCCATGTAATGTAGATGCCCAAGTCTTCTATGCCATAGTTCACTAGAATTGGAAGAGTCATGTAGAAGAGCTTGAACTAGATGAATGGAAATCTTATACAAACTATCATGCCTAATCCCGATCACACGTGCAGTCTTGATGCTGGACTTCTTTGGCCATGCAAGAACTCTCCCTTCTGAAAATGCTACTTGATAACCTTTGTCCTCCAAGGCTGAAATAGACACAAGATTCCTCTTGATTCCTGGCATGAATAAGATATCACTCAGATGAAGAGAAATCCCATATTCTAGATTGAGTGATGTAACACCGGATCCTTTCACAGAATAGTGTGCATCATCTCCAATGATCACTTGAAGATTAGACTCCCTTTCTACCAAATCCAAAAGATATTCTCGATAGCCTGTGATGTGACGAGAAGCTCCACTATCAATCAACCTGGTGTCACTATCCGTGGGAACATTACTTGATAAGGCAGATATGAAGAGGAATCCATTAGAGTTGTCTTATGCTTCCATTTGAGTTGAGACGTCATTAATGTTTGTCACTTGTTGCTTAGGCCTTGTCAAACAATCTCTTGCATAGTGACCAAACTTGTCACATCTAAAGAATTGAATCTGGGAGAGATCTTTCTTCTTCTTTGAATCAGGTGCACAGTCTGACCTTTGATCTCTATTCCTTTTTAAGTTGCCTTTCTTCAGATTTCTTCCTTTCTTCTTAGTAGATTGGGTGTTAAGAACATGAGTGTCTTCATTTTGAGTGCCTTTGATAATTCCTCTTGCAATCAACCTAGATTCTTCTTAAATGCAATTAACATGAAAACGATCAAACTTAGGAAATTTGAATCTCCCACTTATACCTTGAATAAATAGCTTCCAAGAATGAGGAAAGTCGTTCAATAATAACATGACAAGATCTTTATCCATAACTTGATCTTCAATGGCGCTTAGTTGATCCCTTGGTTCTGAGATCGTCATGAAGAAAGATACAACTGATTCTCCTTTCGCTATTTTGACTTGGTGAAGTTGTTGCCTCAATGCAAGACCCCCTACTTGTGTTGTTGATCTCATATAGACTTTCCAAGGTTTTGAACATGTCTCTTGCATTTGTCATTTTGAAATGAGAGACACTAAATGATCCTTTACGAAGTCAATCAAGATCTTCTTTGCTTTTACGACATTCTTCTTGAATTGAAGTTTCTCTGCTTGATATTTTGGCTTAGATAAATCTTTTCCCTCCGAGAACTGAAGAAGATTATTTTGTTCAAGTGCAATAAGAACTCTAAACTTCCACGAAGTGAAGTTTGAAGCACCTTCAAGTCTATCTTCGACCTTGAGACTGTACACCATTTTCGAGGCTTTAATATTGTTCCTTGAAGTTGAGAGATGAAAGGGAACTTCGCTGCTATAAGGAAATCTGATCACGATCTTCTTAAACCCGCTCTGATACCATGTTATTTTTATGATCAGATTAATGAAATGCAGATGTAAAGTAATTCACACAAAATTGCACAGCATATACCTTGGGAAAACCTTCCAACTTGAAGGTGAAAAACCAGGCAACAAAAGTCTTTAATTATATTTATCTAATGTCAAGGATCTGATTACAAATGCCAATATATATCGATCTGCAATATGTATGTATCGTTCTCCCAATATGAAACGATCTGTAATATATATCTATCGATCTCCCAATATGACACGATCTGTAATATATATGTATCAATCTACCAATATGAAGCGATCTGCAATATGTATGTGTCATGGACTGTGTATTATGTATTGGACGATTCGAATGAATGAAGGATCTGCTGATAAATGAGTTTGATATGGTGTAGTATTAAATCGATCTGTTGTAGGATGATATCTGTATTCGATGCCCAGAGAGGACGATTTAATCTTCCTTTATACCCATCGGTTAGAGCCCCTTCACTAAGTGTCGCCACTCTTCCAAGTCGGCCCCATTAAATTACTGATTGTTTATTACTAACAAATCGCTCATATAAATAAATCGGTTAATATAAATGTCTAAGGCCGATAGGCCAATTAGATATTTATGTTGTCTATGTCGGCCTAAAGGAATCCAACCATAGCTACAATAACATTAACATCTCCAATCTCAAAAATTAATAAAAAATCAGAAAACCTTAAAACACACCAAAAAAAAATCAAATATTGCAAAAAACACAAAAATCAGAAAAGCTCAATGAGAAACCAAGCAAAAACCAGAAATTCAGAGGTTAGACAGTTGGGGATCTTTCACAATGTGTTCTCCTTTAGCAGAAATATGTGACCCACATTTTCTAACGATGACTCAGTAATATCAAACTTAGATGCTTTGGCACAAAAAAAAGTTTAGCTAAAATATCGTGATTGGTGCTCAGATTATCTAGATATGATGTTAATGATTCATTACCAACAAGAATATCACCAAAAATACACAAACAAAATTAAGAAAAAAAATTGAATACCTTGCAGTTGCTTATCAATGCTTGAAATGTGGCAAAAGATTTACAAAGTTTGAAAGGCATAGCCCGAAATTGGCAACAAGCTTGATGAATTTTGAATGTTCTTTTCTTAGTGTCGTATCCAACTTAGTATTCGATAGCATCCAACTTTAAAGTCTGCATTTCAAAAATATTGTCTATGGTTTCAACGAAATCTAGTTAAGTGCTCTATAATCAATGTAAAAAGATGATATGAACTATCTTTTTTTATAGCTAGGACATTCGATACAATGCAATTATCAACAACAGTATCTGTGTTTAACCTTGAGGGTAGAATCGGCCATTGTGTGCTTCACATTGTGTACCACTACTAGGCATTCAATGGCTCATGGCCTAGTATAAAGATGGGAAACTCTTTGTGTTTCTCATCTAGACTATTAAAGGTGTTGTGAGGGTCAACCATGATCAAAATCTGATTCGTTTTTATATTGGTAAAATCATGAAGGTGTCATGATGGTCCAATTCCTATTATTCGGAGGACGGATACTAAAGGTTCCCTTGCTTCATGTGTGATAGGGGGCTGTTTTTCTGTTTCACAATCAACATTACATTGTTCAAGTGCATCTTCAATTTCAGTTTTAGGTCACAACTCTAGCAAACACATACGTTTAAAACTTTAACCACATATACTATTTTAGAAATAATAATATGGCCCTTGCTCCTACATATGGAGCAATTACAACAAAAGTTTAAAGAATCAAGGTTAGTGTTTGCCACTGCTGGTTGGCTAGGGTATTGTTGCCAAAAATCAAGCTTCTACCCATCAATCTTCTTTTCAACCATATTTCCTTTTTCCCAAAGACTTGAGATCTTCCTTCTATTAGCTTCTACAAGAATCTTAATTTCCTAGTCATAAAAATAGTATCTTCAAGACTTCTAATACTGGACATCCCTACCTGAATTCAGATTTTTTACTGCAAGTTGGACATGTAAATATCAAGCATCGTATCAAGTACCTTCTTGGAGTCAAACTTTGTCTCCAAAACATGGAAATTCTCTCTGCTCTTACAAGTTGAGTATGTTGCAATTTATCCCACTTTTAATATGTTCTTTGAGTCAAAACCTTAGCAAACTAGATAAGAGCTCATCTAAGGTTTAAAATAGCCATCTCGTTTGTCATGCATGAGCCACCCGGATGTTGGAAAGCCATTTTTTGTTGCACCTTCTAAATTAGATACATCATACTCAACCATGTGTACACATCAATTTTCTTCCCAAAATCATATTGAAAATTCTCCATCTACAAGTTAAAAGAGGAATTCTATTGGACTCATTTTAACTCCTCTAACTTCAGCTTGGAGGATCCAAGTCACCCAAATAGTTGTCATATTCGTCTTCAAAGTCTACATCCATTGGCCTCTCTCAAATAAGATCATCCTTTTCTTTCTATTTATTGTGAATTGTCAAGGCAATGCCATCATCTCTTCCTTTGTCAAAGTATATCTTGGATAAACACCATTGGCATTTTTCCCTTTTTTAAGCAATGGTTAAATTAGTGAGAGGCTCCAATACCACTTAGTGCATTGTTTAATAATTCATTGAAAAACACTAAAAATGTGGATACTAGCTCACCCAGGATGGTTTACGCATGTAAATCTGGTTATAAAACAAGGCTACTCACACAATCCAACCTTTCCATGTTGTACTAAAAATTAAGATTGTCGCATTTTATTGACAAAATAAGATTGAAAGAGACAGATATTAAGGCTTTCACTCACTATATATTCAGTAGATAAAGAAACCCTTTGTATGCCTTTTCATCACAATTTACTTAATTGAAAGTAAACCATTACCCACCCATGACTAAGTTCTTCATTACTCACTAGGTGAAGCATAAGTTAAATGATAACAATAAGACAAGGAACTAGAGAGTAAAACATAGTCCAATACTACATTTACTACATTGCACCTACCTATACATGTCTAGATTATTCACACATCTTACAGTCTTTTAGATCGGGAAGCAAGAAATGAGAAGAGCCTGAAAAGATTATAAAAAGTCAAAACAGAACATAATCATACTAAAAGCTTCAGTGACGGATACTTCCATCTTAACTCATTCAAATAGAGGCTAAAAAAACTTACCATATGAAACAGCAGAAAATGGAAGATGAACTATAGGCTTCAATTTCTGGCTGAAAATATAAAATCCCTACAAACAAGACAATATTTTATGGAGTTTACTGCATTGCACAATGCACAAAGTAAACCAGAAAATATTGGAAAAATACCATATTTTACAAGTTTAGGATTTATGGAGAAATGTTGACTGAACAAAATGGGACAAACGCTAATTTAATCACATAGAAATGCAGAAAAGATGAGGCAATTTTTCTAATGTTCATAAATATACTCAATAAAATGTTAAAATTTAACAGCGTATCATCATTTAATAAGGCATTGATGTCTGGAAATAAAAATCTTGTAAAAAATTCAAATCTTCTAGTCACTAGAGGGACTTGTTCTAAGGTCGTGGTTATTCATGTTATTATGCAGCACACATGCACCATGTTAGTATCAGTGAGAGGACCGAGAAAAGAAGAATGTTTTCATCGAGGTTCCAAACCAGATCCTTGTTAGATGTAAACAAAAAATTTCAAAAATAAAGATAATTGGCACAGGGTAAAACATGGAAGAAAGATTGCAGATGTAAAGGCAGAAATTATTAGAGATAAAAGAAAAATTTCATTAAAAACAGAAATTTTTATGATAGAGGATACAGACAGCTGAGAACTCATTTCATTCTAGGGAGATCGTTTGTGGGGACAATATGTAGAATGAAAAAACACTGTTTATAGGCAACTTCAACAAAATGTGCGATCCAACTACAACATAAAGCATGTGAATGCTAGAAACCTCTAGACATGATGGTTCCAGAAGTATTAAACACAAGATGGTTCTAGCAGATAAAAGTTCAGACTCGCACTTGGTGAGATCTAAACTTACCAACTCATGTGACTTTTACAAAAAAAGACCTGTACTGCAAAAGAAAAGGTACTCATGATCTGTAACTTTCTACAAGATTGTCCTTGAAAAACTTAACAGTCAACATTAATTTTTACCATTCAATGCTACTTGAATTTTCATCCAGATGGTAGTCGAATTTATTTTAACCTGGAGCTAGAATGTGTATTCAAAGTGCGGAAGCATATGTTATAGTTCATAAACAACCATTGGAAAATGTAAAGGATACCATACAGAAACAGATTTATCCAAGAAACATTGAGTCAAGAAAAACAAGTTGGAAGTGAGAAAAGCATATCTTTTGAGCTTTCTTGGAATATTAGAATCGATTACAAGCATAAAGAAGTCACTCTTTATGCTTCCTATCTTCCTAGTGCTCTCTTGTGTTGTACTTCCAATTTCCAATTATAGTTGAGAAACTCGGACTTGGTAATAACTCGGCAGGCCCAAAAAATTTAAAACCTTGGAACTTGACAATAACTCAGCGAATTTATCTAATGTTTGAAAATACATGATTTTATCCATGGAAGAATTTAAGGCAACGATTTTATCTCAATTACCAGAATAACAAAGCTGCAACAGACCTTACAATGGGTTTGGAATAATTTTTGTGCGCAAACCAAGTATTTTATCCCAATCATTTGCAAAATAAAACTACACCAAACCTTTGTGGAGGACCCTGGCACAGACATTAGGTATTTCCGATTCTATAGAAAGCAAGGAAGGAAAGGCCATGTTGTTACTTCAAAATCTAATATCATGCATTCTGTAGCAATTGTTTGTGAATTGTTCACTGCTGGACAGCAACTGCAAAGCTCAGAACACTTTATTTTGCATCCCAAAATCATTCACGATGCAACTTGTGTAATTGAATTTGGGTAATTTCAATATCTACTGACTCCTAGCAATATTGGGATGATAAAATGCGATCTGATTAATCAACTGGGAATACAAACAGAAGATGTGATGGTTTTTGTATGAATTTTATTTGATTAGACTGAACAGCTCATATTTTCCTTAAATCTAGGGTAAAGCTTGTTAGTTGAACTTGAGACAGTTGGAATTAAAACAGAGAATATTTCTAAACATCCCATCTTCGGCTACTGATTGGTATGCTGCTAAATCATCCCTATTGATTGGTAAATATGATTGTTCCACAAACAAATATGTGCATCTAAAATTTAGATATTAAATATACTAGAAAGAAGATGCAAATGAATTAAATATATCAATGATAATCATAGTTTCCATCAGATAAGTGCACATGCCATCTATGACTACATAAAGTGATAGCAGACATGCAATGTAATGTTCACTTCTCAGTCCTAGTTAGTATGGTCACCATTAGCCTATTTAACAAGTTCTTGTAGAATAATTGGTATTGGTAAAGGTACTCCAAAGATCTTGGATAGCACAAGTTCAGTCTTTCTTGGTTTCCATTAATGGCATTGAGCTCAATTGACGTTATGGATTTTAGTGATGCTTTTACAAGCGTTTCCAAACTTTTGGGATTGGGGAGAACTGTAATGTCCCCTTCTCAAACCTAGTCAGTATGGTGCTTGTTAGCCTTCCTGAATTCCCATCGGCTAAATAGTACTCGTAAGGGCACTCAAAGATCTTGGAGAGCATAAGTTCGGTCTTTCTTGGTTTTCGCTATTAGCATTGAGCTTAGTTTGCATCATTCATTTCAGTAAAGCTTTCAGAAGCATTTTTGGATTTCTGTGATGTTCTCCAAACTTCTTTGACAGCATGTCTATTTTTCATCAATCTCCAAGATGGCACCAGTCATCATCCCACTGCTTCAGTTACATCGTCGCATGATCAGAATTGGATTTGGATGCCTTGGTAGCGTTTTCTACAACTTGGGTGGACTATTTCAAATATACATTTAAGTTTCTAATGTTCAATGTTAAATTATTTACTTGTTATTTATAACGTTACTTTATGTCCTCTCAAACGCAGACGCCTGGGAAAAAGTGAAGATGGGCCTGCAGATAAAAGTCTTTCCATATTTCAAAAAGGCTTTTCAGTGGGAAAATAAATTATTTGATATTATTTTCAATTGTTTTTTCCCTCCAAAGCTATAATAGGAGGTTGGGGGTCTCACTTACATACGTGCTGAAGATTTCTTATACTAATATGTTGTTGAATTGAACCTATGAGTTCTTCCATGATCTTTCAAGGATGAAAACCCTCACTAGATTTCTAGTTTCAGATTTTAGAGATAATCTCTAGCTAAATTCGAGTGGTTCTATTTAGGAATCCCCACTGCTCCTCATCAAAGTTTACAGCTATGGGTTTCAGTTTGAAAGTTTTGGGTGTCCTCTAAAAGCGGATTTTAAAGTGTGGCTTTCAATTTTGTTTCGCAAATTTGTTTGAATTTCTGTTTGGGCGATTGGCAACAGACATTTCTGAATGTACCACTTCTTTCCTAACCAAGTCGTACTATTTAGGCCAGGTGTAAGGGTTTACAGACTAACTTGTTTATTGACCAATGGCATTCATTGTACTTGCATGTCGTACATGTCTGGTTCTATGTTCCATGGGGACGTGTCCCCTACCAGATTTCCCCCACACCTGTCCCGGGGACAGTACGGGGATGTGGGGATGAGAATTTCCTGTCCCCAAATCTGTTTCTTTTTTTCAAAAAAAGGGGACGTTCCCGAACGCCATTTCCATGCCAAGAGGGGACTCTGGGACGGCATTCCGTCCCCGGTACGGAACGCCATCCCTGATTTCCCACCTATAAAAAACATCTGGTCAACTTAAAAAAGACTTTTTTTTGTTTTTACTTGACTGTGCAGGCCCCACGTGGGTAGAAAAGGCAATTAAAAAATAAGAAACACTATTTGAGGAGCTAAATAGACCAAAAAAGTAAACACTTGTTCATTTTAACCATTCTTGGCAAGAAGAAAAACAAAGAGCAGCAGCAACTAGGGAAGAAAGTTTTCATTTTTGAGTTGCAAGAGGAGGGCTTCCCAAAAAATCTTCTTCATTCCAAGTATGTTTTTCATCTTCCATTTGCTTATGGCCATTTTTTTTCATTTTTCATTTATTTTGCATTGTGCAACATATAGGAAGGGCATTTTGAGTAAAAAAAAAATATTTTGAACTTGCAGCACTGTTTTACATTTCATAATTATGAGCAACAACTGTAAGAGTGATGGGAGTACTAGCAGTGATAGCATGGATGTGGAAATTCAAGAAACTCAAACATCTCAAACTCAAACAAAAAAACCTAGTACTAGAGCAGCCATAGGGGGGTCTTCAAGTTCAACTAATGTAAATGTAGCAGGGGCAGCAACCTCTAACCCATTTGAGTGCCCTTCTGAAGCCCTCAAAAAGTATGCAAAAGGCCCATTCAACCCCAAGAAAACTCTTCTTCAATTTTCCACAAGAGTATACAAAGATAAGAAAAAAAAAATCGGGGGTAGTAGGGAATGGCAGGCCCATTTGTGCAAAAAACATTATTATGGCAGCTATACTAGAGTTTATTGTCATCTTTTGTGGATAGGTGGCAAAGGGGTCAAAGGTTGCAAAGCTATAACACAAGTAGATAAGATAACATAAGTTTATTAATGTCCAATGAAAGACCACAAAGAGGGTCAAAGGGACTGCCGAAACAAAGCAAAAGGCAAGCCCATAGCAGGGACACCAAACAGCACCCAAGAAGAGCAAACAACTACAACCAAAAGCAAGAAACAACAAACCACCAGCTATCGGCCCGGAACAAGCATGAAAAAATACAGGACCGAAGGGTAAGCCATAAGGTGAGATGAGACCCCACGTCGACCTTGAAGACCGCCAGTGGTGGAAAAAGAAAACTGCTGCTGAAAAGAATCCTATGAGGCCTCACGGATTTGGAAAGGCTACGAGGAGGGGGGCCAAGAACCCGCTTGGTGCCACGAGACGGAGAAAGCGCTAGAAAGAAAGAGGTAATAAGATGTTTGGGGTGTCGTCTCGAAGGGCGCTGAAGCAGAAGAAAGTGGTCCCACAGCCTCAAGGCTTCTTGAAGATAAAGAGCCACGCAACACAGGTCGATGAACCCGAAGAAGGCGGATAGAGAATGAGTCTCCCTGAAAAGACAGTGGAATCTCCCCCTGATCTCATAGTAGATGGGACACCTGAAAATGAAGTGCAACTCAGACTCCACCTCCCCCAAATAACAAAGCTGGCAAACCCTATCCTCCCTAGCCAGTCGATAGTTGGTCTGGATATGTAGCCGATGTGAACCCACTTTGAAAGATCCCAGGGAGAGACGGAGAGAGTGCGACCAATGGCGAGAGAGGTAGGGGCGGACAATAATCCCTTCCTCGACCTCTACAAAGTGCTCAGCATAGAAAGCTATCCTGGCGCAGAGCCCCCCGTGGGGATTAACCCAAGTAGTGTGAATATACTGCATGTAAATGTTTGTCATGACGTGCATATTCAGCTCCTGCCTAGAAGGGAGGAGATGATGGGGAACGTCCAATAAGTACGAGAAAGAGGAAGACGATCAAACTCAATACCAAAAGAACCCAGAAGAGCCAAGGCCTGAGCAAACCAACAACGGGCACGGCTCAAGGAGATAGAAGCCGCAATAGCCTTCAAGGAGCAGAAGGCCAGATAGGAAAATTTCTAGTGCCCCTCCGGAGAGTTCGCAAACCCCTGAGTTGGTGCAAGAACCAAACAAGATCGAAAATGGTACCAAGCCTGAAGGGGTGGGATGCCAAACTCGGCAAGAACAATACTGTGAGGAGTCAACTGCCTACATCTTACAATGCATCGAAGAAGGGTCTGGTCCCGCTCCACAGAGGCCCAATCACACTCCAATAAAGAGGGCCGCCAAATAACAGACAGAGAAATCTTGGTCTAATCAAAGTATCCATAAGAATCAACTTGGACATGGTGTCCTAGAAATGGTGTCAGAAACATTGTCTCTCAAAAACAAAAAGAACCATACCCTTTGTTGATGCGCGGTTGAAGGGCAGGTCTCATGCTGAAACAAGGCCTAGAAAACATGACCCCCAGACAAGTGTAAGAGGAAGAGATCTCCACCTCAACACCTTGGAAAAAGAGGTGGAGGTAAGAAGTCTTAAGACTATTGAAGACCATCACTTTGGTCTTGTCCAGGTTAATAGTCAACTGTCACGAATCACAGAATCAAGCAAGCTCATCAAGAAGTCTCTGTAAACCCTCTGGAGTGGAAGCAAGGAGGACCACATCGTCCGCAAAGAGTGAAATAGAGATCAAAACCTAGTGAACACAACCATCCCCTGGGAGGGAGTACTCACGAAAAAAGGCCTCTAATTCATCAATATAAATCCCAAATAAAGTGGAGGACAAAGGATAGCCCTGCTTCACCCCGATGGTACTCCTGATGAAGTCAGATACCCCACAAGGGGTCTTGATGCCACACACAACAGTCTCGTAAAGTCTCATGATGGGCGCTAAAAGAGTCATAGAAATACCAATGTCACAAATTCTATGGAAAAGGGTTGTCCTAGGCACTGAATCAAAGGCTTTGCGAAAATCCACAAAGTAGCAGTAGACCTTCGAGGAGCGATGACGTGCCTCCTCAATAATAGCTCTGAGAGTCAAAATGTGGTTCATGGTCTGATATCCGGTCTGAACCCAGCCTATCCCCTGGTCCGAATGTGACGTTGATCCAACTCACGAGAGAGAAGAGTGTGCAAAACTATGGCATACAACTTCGAAAAAGTGTGGTCGACCATGATGGTCCTGTAGTTATTAGGGTCAGAGGCAAGGCCCGCCTTGTGGATAGGATGGATAATATGTCGTGACCAAGAGGGGGGGAACCCCGTGCAAACCACCCAGTTCAAGAGTTCCACAAGGGGCCAAAAATAGTGATATCGTGCTTGAAGAGTTCCACTTGGAACCCTTCCCCATCCGTTGCTCTGTTGCTATTGGATCTAACCGCCTCTCTGATGTTAGTGCAGATGAAAAGGTGGTAGTGGGGGCGAGGGGTGACAAGGGTTTGTAAGGATTAATCATGGCACTTGATCTTCAATCGATCTTGGCCCTTCATTGTAATTGAATACCTATAAAAGGCCAAGGCCACCTCATTTTATAATTTCATTAGCATTAGATTGGAGTAGAGGAGTTAGAAGGTTGGAGATAGCTCTAAGCTTAGAAGAATAGATTAGGCTAGCTAAGGGAGAGACTTGATCAAATTGTTGCTATAATGCTTCTGCAAGTGATTGATAATTCATTGTTGGTTCTTCATGGTGAATTACTTAATGTTGCTTTGGAGTGTTGCATGGTTTCCTCAATCTTTCACTTAGAGTAGATTTATTTTCATGTTGAAGTAGTTTAGCTGAATGGAAGTAATTTTGGATGTTTACTTGATTGGCTCGACAAATCCGGGCCACTAGCCTTTTGCTGATTGTAAGTGTGGCTTGTGTGGTAAGCCGATGAAAGTACTTAACTTCAATTGATATTTAATCTTTAGTTTGCATCCATATGATGGGATTGAAGAGTAGATATTGATTTGAAAACCATTGGAGTATTCCTTAGAAGCTTGCACTAGGTGGGTGGACGTCGCAGATAAAACCACATCTAGTAGAGTCCAAGTCCATGATTCCTTGAATTCCTAGTTAGAAGTAGAAGTAGAAGTTAAGTTTAAGTTGAAGTTGAAGTGGAAATTGGAAAAGCAAAAACTATATTTTCGTTGCACATTGTGAAGCTACATCTTTAGAAGTGCAAGAGTTGATATACATTGAATGAACAACGTACATCCCCTAAGTGATTACCAACATATCACATTATTTCACTGAGTGAAGTCCACAAGTAAGAAGGAACCTTGAAGTCATTTCATGATCTTACTTTGCAAGCTTAACATGAGATATGACCTTATATCAAGAGGATTGAGTATCTTAGTGTTTCACTTTGAAACGCTGGGATATTTGGTTCTGCATGTTGTAGTGCAACAAAACTCACATCAACAAGTCCCTTTATTTTATAACACATTGGAGATAAATTGTAAAAAGGGAGTGAAGTTATTATCCCACATTGGCAAGATGAGTGAATGAGCTCTTATGAGGGAATTATAAAAGAGATTCAAGGACTCACCTTCAGGCATGATAGATTGAATACAAATTTATAAAATATTAGAGAAATTCGTATTCAAGGGTTTGTGACAACAAAATCCCTCATGAATAATATCCTCTTTGTTGTCAAAAGACAAAGTCTGGAGGATTGCTAAGGTATTTAGATTTGCTAATATTTAGGTGCCTGAAGGATTCGATTGGAGAAATTGGTGATATGTTAATGGCTGCCTTGTTGTGAGTGAACTCCGGAAGAGGCTTGGTGAGGCTGTAAGCCCAAAATCAATCATCTCAAAGATTTTGACTCCATTATTTTTGTCTAGATCCCTGATGCTAAGACCACTAAATTTGATACTAAGAGTCAGAAAATTCTGCTAACCGGCTACAGTGATAATCATAAGGCCTACTGCCTGGTTGACATCGAGACAGATCGTCTCATCTTCAGTTGTGATGTGGTTTTTTATGAGGAACGAGGGCCATTTCAGGTCTCTCCTCCAGTTATGGATTCAGAGGATCAGCCTCTCAAGGCTCAAGACTTGTGTGCCTGTCTTCCATTAGGTCCACCTGATGGGAGGGCTTCAGCTGTTCCAGTTCCTGCACCTTCAGCGGTTCCTTCTCCTGCGAGATCACCTAGACATGCAGCTGCACCACCTGACTTTCCTCAGGATTCATCTGATCTTCTCTTTGATGAACCTGATCATGTTGCACCTCATGCTTCTAATGTTGGCACTTCTACTCTCCGGCCTAAATGGTGGGCTAAGACGATTGGCAATCTTAACGATGATGAGCTAATCCAGGGTAGAGTTGCTCGAAAGAAGACCAAACCTTCTGATTCTATAAATTTTGCTCTCATGGCCAACATTTAGTGTGTATGAGACTCAAACATACACAGAGGCAAAAGGGATACTTGAGTGGGAACAAGCTATGGAAACTAAGCACCACAGCTTGCTGAAGAATAACACTTGGGTTCTGTCAGATTTTCCCCTCGGGAAGAACCCATTGGATGCAAATGGGGCTACAAGGTCAAATACAATGTGGATGGTACCTTGGATAAGTACAAGGCTCGTCTTGGTGCCAAAGGCTTCTCTCACGGTGAAGGAATTGATTACGAGGAGACCTTTTCTTCGACAACAAAGATGAGCACCATCAGATTAATCCTAGCCATGCCAGCTCAGCGTGGCTAGAAGGTACATCAAATGGACGTCAAGAGTGCCTTCCTGAATGGTGAGTTACAGGAAGAGGTCTACATGACGCAGCCTCCTGGATTCAAGGTTGCTGGTAAAGAACACCAGGTACTCAAACTAGTGAAAGCACTCTATGGCCTAAAATTGGCTCCTCGGGCATGGTACATAAAAATTGATAAGTACCTAACAGATCAGGGTTTCCAAAGGAGTCCTTCTGACTCAAATTTTTACGTCAAGATTATTGGCAGTGACATCATCCTTCTAGTTATATATGTTGATGATCTGATAATCACTAGTAGTTTGGCATCTTTGATTCAAGGAATCAAACAAAATTTGTGCCAGTCTTTTAGCATGACTGGCCTTGGGCTTTTGCACTACTACTGAGGTGTTGAGGTTTGGCAGCACTCTCATGGCATCTTCATCTCTCAGTCAAAATATGTTAGGTCTTTGCTAGACAAATTTTAAATGCAAGACTGCAAACCTGCATCTACACCAATGGAAAGAGGCTTGAAATTGTCAGCCAAATCGGGTTCCCCAGTTGAGAATGAATCCACAATAAGGCAACCAGTGGGCAGTTTAATTTGTCTCACCGCCACTAGACCTGATCTCAACTATGCAGTGAGTTACATATCCCGCTTCATGACAGATCCTACATCAGATCATAGGATTGCAGCAAAGCACATCCTACGCTATGTCAAGGGCACTTCAGACTTTGGTATCCTCTATGGACGAACCAAAGATCCCAAACTCATTAGTTACACATATTCGGATTGAGGAGGCTCTGTTGATGATAGAAAGTCCACTTACGGGTATGTCTTCAGTTTGGGCACACGTGCTATCACTTGGACCAGTAAGAAGTAGCAGGTCGTATCTCTTTCCTCGACAAAAGCTGAATATCAAGGAGAAGTCAAAGCAGCTTGTGAGGTAGTTTGGTTTCGAAGGATGCATTCAAACATCCAAATGTCTCAAGCAAGGCCTTCAACCCTCTTCTACAGCAATCAAGGGGTGCTCAAACTCGCCAAAAATCCAGTTTTCCATGAGCAGACCAAGCATATTGAGCTTCATTGTCACTTCATCTGCCAACTGGTTGAAGATGGATCCGTGGATTTGCAGTATGTTCCTACAGCGGACCAGACTGCAGATATTCTCACCAAGTCCCAACTTCCAGATGAGTTTGCTAATTTCAGGGGGCTCCTTCGTGTAGTAGACAAATTGACCATTAAGGGAGGGTATTAGAATAATATCTCTGTATATATCTTTCTATTTTATTTAATGGTTAAAATTGTAAATCTTGTACATATTAGAATGTTTCTAATTGTAACGATTGTTTCATTATAGAAACATCGTCTCTTCGTAAACTATAAATGAACATCTTGTTCATTCATTAATTCATTCAATATTTTATCGATTACCTGTGTAATAAATTCCTGTGAAACATTTGGAAAATTTTGAGCAAATGTCTATAGGGGGATATTTCAATTAATATAATACTTCTCTTTCTTCTTTCTAACTTCCTCCCTTTACCTATTAAGTACAAGTAGAGATTTCATGGATACATCATAAGTACAACCATGTTTGAAAGTGACATCATGCTAATAAAGATAAGAACTAGTAACCAACAACTAATAAATCATAACTTTATCAAGTTTATGAGGGAGATAAAAATCCTTATAAAATAAGAAGCAAAAGATACAATGCCACAACATTTTAATTTCAATATCCTTAAACTAAAGGGAATTCAAGGAAGTAAATACCTGCATGCGCTCTTTCTTAACTTGATAAACCAGGTAATGTTGCAAAACACCTGCAAGTAACCACATGAGGGCTTAGTATAAAGAAAATAACAACCCAAACATCTAGAAGATAAAAGCAAACATGTAAGACACTATTACTAAAAGAAAAAAATAACCAATTTTGAACAAATAACCTTCAAAATATTTTCTCTTTGAGAACTCGTCTATTTAGCCTAGCTTGGGTTTGCCTGAGATTTGTTTAGTAATGACTTTGGACCTTTAGACCTTGTAGACACAATTAATATCATCTTTGTGATGTTACGAATAAAATCACCTTTGCAATGCTATGAATAAAATCACCCTTGTGATGTTATATATATTCTCTTCTAATGATTTATGGCCAAAAGAAAATATATTTTATTTATCATGATATATCCTTTATCAGCAAGGCTACAGAGAAATTCATGAAAATATTGCGATATTCTGATAATAATTGTCAACATTATGTTGAACAAACAATTCCTCATTTACAGAGTGGTATATTCCTGAGAAATTCCATTTTTGGCCATATATGCCCTTTGCCCTGCAATTTTTTCCTCATTCTGCTTGTTTTTCTTGAATCTATAACACTATCAACAACAACCACCAAGGATTTACAGTTCTTGACTCTTGTTAAATCTGTAGGGCCCACTCTTGTCCAAACCTGCCATGTCCTAACTCTCTCTTGATGCTTGTCGCTTGCATGTTACAAAGAGTATATTGGTAGATGGATTATTTTAATGATGGATACTTGCATGTTGTTTCGTCCATCTACTTGTGTTGAGAAAATAGAAAATTATAAGTATGATTCATTCGATTCAATTACGTATCAGAATTTAACCTACAAGATAGCTATAGTAATTGTACTCTTAAATAAGGCTTAATGATATTTAGAATTAATAAAATTTTATAGTTTAACCTTGTGTGGGAGGGAAAAACAAAATGAATTTTGAAAATTGTTGTTTCATTGTTTTAAGGGTTAGGCTTTTCTGTCCATGGAATTTGAGATCCAAAGGGCATGCCTATGAGATGTTCCCATCAAATTCAATAAAGACTTCTTGTAATACACAAGCAAGGCTCATATAAAAAGCATATTTATGTAATTAACAAATGAATGATTATTTTATCATGATTGCTAAAGATAATAATGAAGTTCACATGATACGACTTCACAAAGGAAAGCAAGTCAAAAGGTCAGGAAACAAAAGATAGAAGCGATAATCATAGGTAAAGAACATGACACTTGGCATAAAGCAACAAGCTACTAATAGAGCAGTGATGATATGTAAGAGCAGCATTAATGTATGGGATCGACTACCACACAGTCAACAATCACATTAAACCAAAATCTGTAATGTCCCCAATTTAGCAGGTTCCAGGAATATGCAGAGGTTAGCTAATCATCGCAAGCATTGTGAGCTAACACCTTGATTTGAGGGTCTCAGTTAGTCAACTTACTATTTTTAGTAAATCAGTGATGGCGGTTTCCATTTCTGGCAGGCACCTAGGCACTATATTAGGTCGGTGATGATATTTTCAATTTCAGTGGTATATATTGAGTTTAAGTTATAAACTACTTTTGGGCGCCTAGTGGGCGTATTAATCATTAATCCAAATGGAATATAATCCTAAGTCTTAAAAGCGATGCTTTTAAATGAAAGGTGTGTTAAAGAAGCCTTTTAAGTCAAAAGTGTCTTCATGAAGCTTTTAGCTTTGGAGTTATTTATTATTAATTCAAAGTTATTAAATGAAGGCTTCTAATTGAAAAGTGTATTGATGAAGGCTCTTTAGTGAAAAGTGTGTGAGAGAAGCTATTTGCCTTTGGTATCTTGAAAAAAATATCTTTTATTATTATAAAAGCAATGCTTGTGCAAAAAAGCAATTCATTCTATTGTGCATTTGCTTTTGTTGATTTGGGTGAAGTGAAGAAACAAGGGTTTTAAGAATTTCAGCGTGGTGGAATTTTGAATTCTACACAGGCTTCAGCACTTTGAATTGGTGAAACATCCAACTAATTGTGCAATCCAGCGAAGGCTTTATACATAAGCCATGTTTGAGATTAATTGGTGAAGTTTTGAAGATTTTGGACGCGGGTTTGAGCATGTGTTTGAAGGTTTATCAGCTGCAGATCGTAAAGATATTATTGCTACAATTATAAATCAGATTACAAGCATTTGTTTGTTGAAAAATTCATCTGCTGCTATTTTCATCTTTTCAAAGGGTTTCCAGGCATGATTACCTATGAGTTTATTAATTGTAACTCCTAGATTTTTTGGGTATTGTTGTTTTAGATAATAGGGGTTGTTTAATGAGCTGGGTTGTCATTAATTTGAGAAAATTCTGAGTATTCAAGCTGGTATAAAAATCTGGAATTTTCAGCTATGTATTTTCAATGCAATTTCATATTTGTATTTACAAGAATCTGCCTAGAGAGGGTTCTTACAGTGGTATCAGAGCTTGCCTGCAAAGTGTTTAACAAATGTCAAACATCCAAAATTGAAACAATCCAATGTTTGTCAAAGTTAGAACCACAAGGGGTTCTTAGAGTCGTATCAGAACGGTTTCCTGCCATCCTATTGGGGTGGATTTTATTGAGCTCACTTGTTTGTCTTGAGTGACCAGCACTCTTGCAATTCTTACAATCATGGACAAATACAAGAAAACAGGGAAACCAGTTGAACAGTATGACTAATTTCAGAAAGCAAACAAATGTCATGATGAAAGAAATGGAGAAACTAAGGCAAACTCAGGAAAGGCTAAATGCGAAACTCTCAGATCCGGCAACTCTTGATAAGGCAACAAAAATTTTGGTTTCCTTTTTCAATAAGTCCTCTTCAGGAAAAAGACAGGAGGAGAGACGAGAGATCTTTACAGGTGAGGCATCCAAAAATCTTCATGACCAATTTTCAGCAGCTACTGATCATTGTGGAGATGATCTTGTACGTAGTGGGTCAGCCACTAGTCCTATTTGCACACATGATATTGGAGACTCTTTACTGGGACATGTGGATGTGACTGACTTGTTGGCAGACAGTGGTACTGAGTCTCAGCATCTTGAGCATATCAGAGTTAGTGTCACGGAACAGGTTGATGACATGTTCACTACCATTGATGGCAGCTTTACATCAGTCGGTATAGTACTAGTGTTACAGAGTTTGATTTTCAGGACAACAGTCCCTTATGTGAGCCTGTTAATGATGCTATGGATAGTGTGAGCGCGGAAGATGTTGTCGATGCCACTATGGGTTCTGATTTTTTAGATGATGGTGTTGTTTTTGAGGACTGTGAAGAGGATATGAGCTCTGACAGCTCTGATTTTTATAGCAGCAGTCGTAGTGTTGGGTCAGTGCAGGATGTGAGCATGGAGCTACCCAGTAATGACACTCATGCTTTGAGTGTTACGGAGGAGTCAGGTGATGTAGATTCATGCCCCAGTGTTGTTGATTCACATGATGACATTGAGTCATGTATGCAGCAGGAGATAGCAGAGGGGTCTCAGTTAAACGATGCTAATACTAGCGTTGTGGATACCTCTAATGTTTGGTATGACGATGATGTGTGCTGCAATAAGTCTAGTTTATCATTCCAAACATTGAGTGTTGACTCAGAGTTTTCATCTGATAGTGATGGGTCCCAAGATCCTATTTTACAGGGACTCACGGATGAGGATGAGGAAGCAAATGTGTGCCAGGAGTTTGATACAGCAGTGACTTCCACTTCTTCAAAGGAGGTATTTGTAGAGGTACCCAATGGCAGTACCTTGGTGGTGGACATGTGCGAGGTTGTTAGCGCGCATGAGGAGAGTGATCATGAGGTGAGTCTATTAGATAGAGTTTCCTACCACAGTGCAATTAGTGAGACAGAGACTGTAGAGGGGAGCCAGGGCATGCAAAGACATCTTGTGTCCAGACAGCTGAGGGTGAGCGATAAAGATATTTCTTCAGCTCTTGAGCATTATAATGCTATCTGGCAATCATTGCTTGTTTACGGTTGGGGTGCTCCTATGTCAGAAGAGCACGGCGGTAGCTATCTTTCCCTAGCAGAGATTCATTCGCTTCGAGAGGCTATCAGAATTTTGAGGCAGAGTTATGTACAATAGTTAGCTGACAGGGAACACCTATTTGAGTGGGGGAGTACCTATTACGAGGCATTGTTAGGGAAAGAGGAGGAGGTAGTTGAGCTCACCCATGAGCTTCAGGCAACTTCTCGGGTGTTAGAGAGCACCCGGGTGGCTCTTCAGGAGTCGCAAATGCAGTTGAGGAAGGTGACTGTGGAGTTGGAGCAAGTACAGTCTACACCAGCCACAGATTTAGTTCAACTACATATAGTGGTGGTTGGTGGTGATTCGGCTTCTATGGATGGCAGTGATGGATGTGTTGGGGACACAGTTACATCCATCCTTGGTACAGGTGCAGTAGATCAGAGGAGATGAGTGCATCAGTGGAGGAGTGCAGAGAGCTTCTTGTTGTACCAGGTCCTCCAGTAGTTAGCACGATGACGGATGATACAGAACAGGTTGTTGAGAGGCTTGAGGTAGCAGTAGTGGATTCATCAGAGAGTTGTGTGCCAGTTCCTGACACTACTCCCTCTGACTCACAAGACATGGGCAGGGTATCATTTGATTTGGAGACGAGCTCTCATAGTAATTTGTTTCCTTCTGCCGAAAGCAAACCTATTACTTCATCTCATACAGCTAATAGCGATAGGCAATTGGTAGTGCCACGGTTTCAGACGGATCAACTGTGGATTGCAGGGGAGCAGGTTGATGCTTCTTCATATAATTTCTACTGCACAGAGTCATTTATGGAGTACCTGCTTGAGAGTCTGGAATTGCAGGAGGGACCTTTTGGTGCCTCTGAGGGTACTCTCATCCGAGATTCTCGCGGTATTCAGGTTTTAGTGGGAAAGATTGTAGATACTTTGACTACAATGCTTCCTCACAGGGATTTTGTGGTTGGGTTTGCTGAGAGGGTTACTCAAGATCCTGCCCAACCAGTTATTCAGAGTCAGAGATTGGAGTATCTCTTGATTCTCGGATTGATATTGATGAGCCTCTGACAGAGATTGGAGCATTTTACCGTAATTACACAGTGAGGAGTGCTCATCATTTCTCTTTTAACCCACAGGTTGAGGATTTAGTTGCACGTCGGTGTGGGTTGGCTCCAGGTTTATACCATCCTTTATGGGATGGGTTTTCTCCATCTGCAGTTGATGGGGTTAGTGATTGCAAGTTAGTAGGAGGCTACTTGCAGGGTCATCATATCCATGATGGTTTTGTAGAGGATGGATATCTGGGTTATGGTACAGCTGTTTTTGGGAGTGCTTGTCCTTGTTGCACAGATGGACTTCATACACAGAGCAGATTGGTAGGGTATGTAGGGAGTTTTGGTCTATCAGATGGTATCGGATATCCATTCTTCCTTGTTATGGATGGATGTGAGTTTCGTCTCTACCAGGATCCAGTGGGTAGGATTAGCACTGCAAATTGTGTGGGTCACTATGGTTGGCATGCTGACAGTGTGATCAGGACAACTCCGTGGATGGAGTTGTCATCACAGCAATTTGTAGGTGATGAGTGGGACATTATACATACTTATCTCTGGGATCCAGGTGGATCGATATGTGCCTTCTTTCGATAATTGCTTGAGGACAAGCAATCTCAGGGAGGGAGGACTGTAATGTCTCCAATTTAGCAGGTTCCAAGAATATGCAGAGGTTAACTCATCATCGCAAACTAACGCCTTGATTTGAGGGTCTTACTTAGTCGACTTACTATTTTTAGTAAGTCAGTGATGGTGGTTTCCATTTCTGGCAGGCACCTAGGCACTATATTCAGTTGGTGATGATATTGGCACTTTCAGTGGTATATATTGAGTTTAAGTTATAAATTGTTTTTGGGCACCTAGTGGGGGTATTAATCATTAATCCACACGTAATATAATCCTAAGTCTTAAAAGCAATGCTTTTAAATGAAAGGTGTGTTGAAGAAGCCTTTTAAGTGAAAAGTGTCTTCATGAAGCTTTTAGCTTTGGAGTTATTATTGATTCAAAGTTATTAAATGAAGGCTTCTAATTGAAAAGTGTATTGAGGAAGGCTCTTTAGTGAAAAGTGTGTGAGAGAAGCTATTTGCCTTTGGTGTCTTGAAGAAGATATCTGTTATTATTATAAAAGCAATACTTATGCAAAAAAGCAATTCATTCTATTGTGCATTTGCTTTTGTTGATTTGGGTGAAGTGAAGAAACAAGGGTTTGAAGAATTTCAACGTGGTGGAATTTTGAATTCTACACAGGCTTCAGCACATTGAATTGGTGAAACATCCAACTAAGTGTGCAATCCAGCAATGGCTTTATACAGAAGCCGTGTTTGAGATTAATTGGTGAAGTTTTGAAGATTTTGGAGGAGGGTTTAAGCATGTGTTTGAAGGTTTATCAGCTACAGATCGTAAAGATATTATTTCTACAATTATAAATTAGATTACAAGCATTTGTTTGTTGAAGAATTCATCTGCTGTTGTTTTTCATCTTTTCAGAGGGTTTCCAAGCATGTATTACATGTGAATTCATTAATTGTAACTCCTAGATTTTCTGGGTATTGTTGTTTTACATAATAGGGGTTATTTAATGAACTGGGTTGTCATTAATTTGTGAAAATTCTGAGTATTCAAGCTGGTATAAAAATCTGGAATTTTCAGCTGTGTATTTTCAATGCAATTTCATATTTGAGTTGGAAAATTATTATTGCAATATATTTTATTTGCTGCATTATATTGTCATATCAAACATTGCATATATATCACATTCATTCATCAAGACAAACACAAACAAGGCAGAAAATTTGTATTTACAAGAATCCGCCTGGAGAGGGTTCTTACAAATTCCAAGACCACAATCTGTAATGCATACACGAATGTTAATTAGTAAATGAAACGCCTTCATACAACATTAAAGCATATAAGAACAATTGAGTATCACAACCCATGAATCAATCGATCAAATATCATATACTTGGCATATAAACAAACATAAGCCACCAAGGAAATATGATGCAGATTACTTTGATCTGGCAATAACCAGAGATCATAATATCAGTGCCATAAAGACAGATATTCCTGTTTACATTAAGCATCGTTACAATATTCATCTATTATCATCACTTTAAAAGAATGATTAATTAGTCTCAAGAGATCACATGTCACTTTGCAAAGAAAGGTTAAGTCATTAGTTAGTCTAAACAAATACAAGAATTAAACATTCATCAAGAGATGTGATTAACTTAATGAAAGGTGACAACCCACGATCACACCCCATCATGATATATTAAAGGAGGTTAGAACATCAATTTAGAATCATCGTCAAATTATTTCTATTTCTCATTCTTATCCATATTTGGATCGCTCTATTGAACAGTAGCATTCCCAAGGCAAATCAGTTGCATATATCTAAAGACTTCAATCAGGAAAAGCACCAAAACCACACATTGCATACTTCCAAAGAATTATCAGGAACAGCAATTATTATATCATCACTATAAGCAATAAGAAAATCAATAGCATAATTTACACCACTATATCAGAGACAGCGGGATTAACTTCATAACATCAAAGTGATCGAACTTTCACATCGTAGATCAGAGAATAGCATCCATATCAGGGATAATCATTGCATAATTCTCATAGTTATATCAGAGAGAGCAAGAGATACTCCATCATATCAAATCAATAAGACTCATATGTTGCAGATTTGAAAATCATTGCATATATATATATATATAGACACACACACACACAGTCCATCATATCAAATCAATAAGATTCTTATGTTGCAGATTTGAATATCATTGCATATGCGTGTGTGTGTGCATATATATATATATATATATATCGGTTGCCATTAGAGTATATAGATTATAGTGCTTTCATAAGGATAATTGATTAAATTAAAAGACTATCATTATAACATAAGTGGGATTATGAATAAAGTCTTGCAAAGTATCAAGATACCGTATTTTGCGTTATAAGTAAAGTATTTGATTAGAATGAAACCTCTTGCAATTAAATTATAATTGAATTCTCCCATAATCTTAAGAATTTACATGAGGGTACATTACAGCCTAACTTCTAGAATGTTAAAGTGTATGTCATGGATGTCATTGTCTAAGTTTTGGGAACCACAGAAGAGTCCCTAAATTCTAGAAACTTCTAAGAGTTGCTTTTCAACTATATTCTATTCAATTTTGGTACATGTTGATTTGAGGTGTTACGAAATTATATTGAAAAAAGAAAAAAAAAATCCTATTTTTGAAAAATGTACTGAGGGATCTGGCTGTCATGGAGATGTCCCCACAATTACAGATTCATCTTTCAAGGGTTTTGTAGATTATTTCTCCCCTTTTCTTTTGCATACAAGAAGTTTTTAAAATGTTAATAATTGAGTGAGTTATGGCCATTTAACTCCAAATTATAAATGTGTGACAGAACCCTAAAAGATGATGTTATGAAGATTTATTTATATTTTGGGAAAAAAATTGATATTCCATATCACAATCTAGAAGTTTGTAAGTTGTAATTATTGGATGCATTTTTCTTTATTTTGGTTAATAATTTGTGAAATCTAGTTGTTCCTTGTGTTAATCAATGAATGAATTTGGTTTCTATTGCTGTATATGATGTTAGGATACTGATAGAAAACAGTTAACCATCTCAAAGTGTTAGGTATTCATTTCTTGCAAAAAGAAATGTGTGAGTTGATAGGTTTTTAGTCCAAACAACCACTATCTCTACTAGTTCTATGTCTCCTATGCATTCTAGTGGAAATAATTGTTTAGAACAAGCTTTCAAATGGCTTATTTTCAACTGCTTGGCAAGAAGATTGGAACAAAAATACCCCAAATCTTCAAAAGCTAATCCTCCGCATCTTGTCTGGAAGTTGCAACACTTCTATGTGTGTGTGCAAATATATCTTGTTTAAGAGCATTTGCAAGAAGGAATGCAACAAGTTGACACAAAAGAATCTCAATGACCTTGTCTTTGTACAATACAACCTTCACCTTAGTGCAATGACAGGAAAGCATCTCAATTGCCTTTCTTTGTACAATACAACCTTCACCTTAGTGCAAAAAAGGTGGAGATAGTTACTCACAAGCCAGTTGACTTGGATGAGACTGATCCGTTTAATGACTAGACTGTGCAAGATGAGGACACCCGTACGCTTACAAAAGGCAATAATTCTGATTTTGAAAGGGACACAAAGGGCAATGCACTAGAAGTTACAACTATGATATAATGGGAGATGATGGTATTGAGCCAAAGAAGTCATTGCCTTGAAATTTAGGGGTGGAGCTACAATTGATTGCAAGAAGTACGCCCCAAATTATCTATAGAATGCATACAAAGAAGACGATTTACGAGGGGATCAATCAATAAAAACACATCTTCAGATATCACTCTCGATCATCAAGAATCAATCCATTATATCTTCAGATCTTATTATCATCAATCATCACAAATCATAAAACCCTCATCAATAAATCAACCTCGAAGACACAAGACACCAGCAGATAAAATATCACATATTCGGATCAAACATCAGAGGAGAAATAGAGAATATTGGAGGCTTAGCAAGTAATCAGATCAAACTGTCATCTGTTAATATTCCAATTATCCACTGGTAATGTAAATATCATTGCTTAGCTTTTATAAATGTAGATATATGCGCATCTCAGTTATATGTTAATAAATATTAAATATACATAACAGCACTTCAACAGTCTGTCAAAAGGGTAATGAAGGAATCTGCAGTGAGGGGAACAGCTTTAGGGCACCCTGCTACAGTGCCAAGTAGGGAGAACAGCTATCATGGCACCCTATGGCACTGTAAAAGGGGGAAAATGGCTAAGAGCACCCTATTGCAATTTCCCTTCCAGCACCTATGTTGAGGGACTGTTGACGAACTGAAAGATCTCCAACCATGTAAGAATGGAAGGCGATTGCATGGAGGGAGAACAGCTGTCTTAAGGCACCCTCCTATGCCTCCTTATTCCATATCTTATATGACTGAGATTCGCATACAAATCAGATTTGCTGCTTATTGCTGAATATATGACTTCCCTATTCTAATAATAGATTTATTTCATGAACTGCATCTGCATGTTACCTAACTTGATAACAGATTTCCAGAACAGGCCTAGCTCATCTTATTCTTAAGTTAAGAATAACTTCCCAACTATATTATATGCTTCGTTTTATCTGATTTTTTGAATTTCGGGGCAAAATATAGAGTGGTCCAGCAAGGGGACGTTACATTAACCCTCAAAAATACTTTCATTATTTGGTTCTATTGCCATGAGATGGGTTCACTGTTTTTACACATGAATACTTTTGCCTCTTCTTGCCAATTCATTTGATAACCCCATTGTCAATCCTGCAAAGATTCATAAAAGAAAAGACAAAAACCACAAGAAGGGTGAGACAACCTTGATACATGATTGTAATGTGCCCTCTTGCACCTAGTCAGTTTGGCTTCCCGTTAGCCTATTCCCAAGGTTTCCATAGACTAAGCAGAGTTGGTTAGGGGACTTAGTGCTCTGTGGAAAGCTGGAGCCAGAGATTTCAGTGTGTTTCAGAAGAGTCTACTTTTAGCATATGCTATTTTTAGTAAGTGCTATTTTGGGCACTTGGTCTCAACTTCAGTTCCCTCCCAGCTTCAGAGTGAAGTGTTCTCAATTTAAGCGCCTTGGTCAGTTTCCTAGGTGAAGGGAACAATATTTTGTAACTTTCATTTAAGTATTTTAAAATGTAACTTTACTTTATAAACTTAAGCGATTAGAATGTTTTTTAAGTCACACCTAGGAAAGAGGGGAAGACTTAAGTTATCAAATGTTTATAAAGTGGCCCCAAAAGTGGATGCCAAGGTGAGGGGAAGATTTAAATGGTTTCAAAAAGAAAAGTGAGGGAAATATTATAATTCAAATCTGTGTTGTCCTAACTTTTCCCTCCACCTATATACAAATGAGTTGTGACTCTCATTCTTGCATTCTGAAATTAAAAACATAAGCAAACGTTGTTGGAATGAACTTGGAGAGCTCTCTTGTTATTGGTTGAGGATAAAAACCCTCTTCAGTGTTGCTGGTTTCAGTGGTGTAAAATCCACCCCAACTGGTTGTAGCTTACAAATTTAGTTCTCAGTGTTTATTGGTTTGCAGTTGATCATATGGGTTTAAAGATGATGAAGGTTTTTTCAAGTATTTTGATGTGGGTTTTCAGTTTTTGGTGTGGTTTTGACGCAGTCAAGGATGGAGGATCCAAGAATGGACAGTTCAAACCTTGCAGCATTCAACAAACAACACAGCAGAAACCATAACAAAAGAAATATAACAGCAATATCAATTCATATTATCAATAACATGAAATTACATCAAACATGCCGGGCTGTAAGGCCTTCTCAGTTATAGCCAAATACAACAACAACAAGACTTGGATCTACTATCAGATCTACCCAAGCCCACAAGCTAACTCAGTTATCAGCTACTCAAGCTCTTAAATAATCATGCACCATTGTATCCATTGTGCCTCCAACTACCTTACTAAAAATAGTAAGGGTCCCTCTCTAACATCCACCGACTTACCATAAATAGTAAGTCCCTGAAACTGAGCCAACTGACGAATGAGTTAATCACTGTACATACCATGAGTCCAGGTACCCCTACCAGAAACAACTCTGACCATAATTTGACTTACTATAAATAGTAAGTCCCAAACTGGAAGCTTTGTCAATGTTAGCACAATTCCATACTACTAGCAAACTGCCCAGGTGCCCTACTAAAGATAGAAACTCTGACTTAACCTAAATAGAAACTTACTATAAATAGTAAGTGTGCTGATTTGACTCAAACGAAGAGCAATCCTGAGCATCCCTGACCTCGGGAGTAGGAATTGGCCTCCAACTCTGCCAACTGGACCCTCTGAACAACTCCATTAGCCTATGAGAGTCAGGAAATAGGCTAATCCTCTAAAATATAACACTCACGAAAAAGGGGACATTACAAGATATCAAACACCACCCTCTATACACCACACGTGGGAACTATATGGCTAACGGCTGGCAAAAGAATAGAGGTACGACTGTCATCAATGAAGCACAATTTTTAATCCAAACCCCACGTCCTCTATAGCTGGGCACAATTAATGTTATCTGTTGATATCTTCACCATTTCTGTAACAATTTCTATATCAAATTCAACAATTTGAAGCTCAATGATGACTCCTGGTTGAAGTCATTCAAATTGTACAATTCATTGCAGGTTTAACAAACTCAGAGTGCTGATAAAACTTGGAAGAATTCTCAATTCTTCAAGTTCTGAAACTGAAACCCCTAACTCAAATTTCCTTCTCACAAACAAAAGCAAATGTACAAGTCATAGAATGAATCCATTTTCCCTTGCCTTGGCCTTTTAATAATTCTCCAAGACATAACTTCACAAGTACTCTTTTCATAACTTAAAAATTACTTAGCTTTTGATACCATTTGTTTTTTTTGCATTTCAATTATAACCCCTCCTTTTGGTGCACACTATAAAGTATACTTTATTAACACTTATATCTCCCTTTTAAATAAAGTGCACTTGATTTATAAATGATATGCACTTAATAAACATTTATTATTAAAGTATAACTTCAATAATAATTGTAACATTATAACTCCCTCATTAATCATTATTTCTCAATTCCGACTGAAACTGGGAGTTAACCATTGTATCCATTGTGCATCCAACTGCTTTACTCAAAATAGTAAGGGTCCCTCTCTAACATGTTAATATTTGTGGCCTTGAGACAAAGATAAATTACATTGCAAATGATTATTAATATTATGGACTTGGCAAATATTAAAATAAATAATAAGTATGCTACTTATTATATGACATCGAATTATGATTGAGAAGAGGGACGACTTACATATTGAATTGTTGAAATTGCTATGAGGACCGACCTGCATTATAGTCGGCCATCTATTGAGGTTAGCGGATGAATAACAATAATTATAAAAGTCGACTTGCATATGCAAGTCGGCTGCCTTATCATATTGGAGAGACACCTCTCTTGAGGCATACTAATATGGGATTGAGGAGTGCGAATTTGGCATCATCGAAAACATAACATGACTGCATTATTTCGCACTTTCAGCAGACTTATAATTCAGATCATCATTGCATAATTGTTCCTACATTATAGGAGCTTCTTGGCAATTTGGAAAGAAGAATAGCAGACCTAATGACCTAAATTCACACATGCAGCAGACCTAAATACATACTTGGAACAGACCTAAGTTCATATATTGTAGCAGAATTGGAGAGGCATTATAGCAGACCTTAAAGAGCAAATTGTAGCAGACTTAAAGAGCCGATTGGAGCAGAATAATAGCATTGGTTGAAGGCTTCTACATACAATCATTCAGCAGATTTCAAGCATCTAAACCGGGTATTATCTATCTTCTATTCATCTATATTTTGGAAAGGACCTAAGTCTTAGTTCTAAAAGATCATCTATAGATTGTTACTTTCCTTTCAAAGTCTGAAATATTAACATGGTATCAAAGCTTTGGTGAGTAAAGATCTACTTTCAGATTAAGGAAATCAATCTAACACTTTTAAATCTAAGAAATTCAATTTGACAAGAGGAGTTAGACCAAAAGATAGACTCGAAGGAGCCATAAACTTCTTATCTTGGAAAATTAGAATCCTAATTGCCTTCAGAGAACTAGAATTAGATTCAATTATAGAAAATCCGCCTAAAGCTGAAATGGATGAAGATGAGACACGTGAATGGAAAAAGAGTAATAACAAAGCTATGAGAATTCTAATTGACAGCGTAAAGGACCATATCATACCCACCATCTCATGTCTAGAGTCAGCCTATCTAATGTTCTCTACATTATCAGTTATGTTTGAAAATAATAATACAAGTAGAATTATGACTCTTAAAAATGAAATTTCACGAATCAAGATGAGTCAAGGAGAATCTATCACATCATACTTTATGAGAATTACAGAGTTAAGAAATCAATTGGCAACTATTGGGCACACCTACGATGAAAAGGAACTATCTATGATAGCACTTAACGGATTACCTCTCTCATGGGACTCATTTACTCAAGGAATCAGTGCACGTCCTAAACTGCCTAAATTTAATAAATTAAAAAGGATCGTCTTCAAGAAGAATCGAGACTAATAACTAGAGGATCGAATTTTAAAGGAAGATCTTCAAATCTAATACTCACAATCAAGAAGGAAAGACGATTTCAAAAGAAAAAGAGAATTTCAAGACAAAGGAGAAAGAAACTTTAGGAACAAAAGGAGAGATTATCAAAACAGGCAAGAAGGGGAATTCTCTCAATAACGGATGGAGAGGAAGAGATTATCAAATCAGGCAAGAAGGGAACTCTCACAATAATGGATGGAGAGGGAGAGACAATCAAAACAACAATTTTAAAAAGAGAGATCTCTCTAAGGTACAATGCTATAGATGTGACAAATTTGGTCACAAGGCAACAAATTGTCCAGGTCGAAACAATCATCAAGCCTCTATTGCAGAAGTAAAAGTAACAGAATCTGAACACCTTGTCCTTTAGTCTTCACCTTGAGAGGGAGTTTATATATGAGCCTTCATGAACTTAAAAGTTTTTCTATAAACTCTTTCTAATTCCTTGCTAGATTTTGCAATTTTGTTTCTTGAAGAGATATCACATCACTTGTTGTAAATAAATCAAATATTACTATCCATTGAAAATATGATTCTTCGCTATGTTAAATCTAAGTAATGATCAAATTATGTGGTGGAAATATGATTTTTTTGTTGATATTTGAGCGTTGAGGCTTCTGATATTTGAGCATTGAGGCTCCTGATATTTGAGCATTGAGGCTCTTGCATAGTTGAGCGTTGAGGCTCCTGATATTTGAGCATTGAGGCTCTTGGATAGAATCACCAATGAAGACTATCCTTCAGAGAACTTGTGGATGGAATCTCACATGAAGACAATCCACACCTTACATCATTATTTGTGAATAATGCTAACATTATGTGATTGATACTTAAGATGGCCTTATAATTGTTATTACCTTGTGGAAGATATTTAATTTGAGATTTATTGATGATACCTTTTTCTATTACATAGATTTGAGATCTATTGTTATATTGATGATACCTTTTTTTTTCTTACATAGATTTGAGATCTATTATTCTTATTGAGATGATGCTATACATAGAGTTGAGATCTATATGTGATTATTGTTTACATCATGAGGATAATGTCAATGATGCTTCTTACCTCTCATTAATGATGCTTACATTATGTGTTATGTTTGAATAACCTTACGTCTTGTAGTAGATGATATTACAAAGGTTGAGACCATAGTAGCAATAATCGGCAATGGATCACGATTAATCGTGGATCAGTAGTTTTGATGATTTTTTCTCGATTTAAACTATAGAAATCGTTGACTTGCGGTCAACAATTTTTTAACGGCTTTTTCCTAATTAGTCACCAAAAAATCACGATTTATACGTTTTCGATTAATCTGCATGCCGCGAAAACCCTAAACGGCGCGAAAATACTTACTAAGCCGGCGCGAAAATATCATTTTTTTCCTATTTATTTGATGCGTGGAGTCTAGTGGAGCCATCACTTTGCATCGTGCCTTTGGAGTCCAGTGGAGATTTGTCGCGTGGAGGTGGAGTTCAATGAGCAACATCTGTGCCTGTGGATTTGTCCCGTGGAGTCTGCATCGTAGATTTGTCGCGTGGAGGTGGAGTTCAGTGAGCATCGTGGATTTGTCGCGTGGAGTCAGTGAGCATCGTGGAGTCTGCATTGTCTGTGCCTGTGGCTTTGCATCGTCTGTGATTGAGCATCGTCTGTGGCTTTGCATCGTCTGTGACTCTGCTTTTGGACTCTGCATCATCTCTGACTTTGCATCGTCTGTGACTCTGCTTTTGTTCTTTCTATCATCTGTGACTTTTCATTGTCTGTGACTTTGAGCCACCACCAGCTGCCTATTTACCGAACAAGATTGGCGTATTTTATTTACAGTAGTTGCTCATTATTACCCAAATTTATACTACTGCTAAGTTTTTTGGACATATAAACTTGTTTTGTTAGATATTACCGAATGATAATGTTTGTTTTGCTAAATAAAATATCGTATATGCTTGTCATTAATAAGTTTCAATCTTTAATTAAAACTTATTAGATCGTATATCTTTAAGGTTCCAATTCGGGGACATTATAGTAGTCAACGACTCAACACTGAAACTGCACCAAATGACCCTGAAATGCTTGCGACTTAATATAATGATATGAATCTGATTAATATCAAAATGTCATAAACTCCCCTCTGAAGTCTGAACTTCTTAGCATATTACAGATTACACTATAGAGCCTTCTTTTCCAAAAACCATGAAATTACTCTCTATCGTTATTCATTGTCTTCACAAACTGCCTTGGTTATACTCCATCTACAATAATCCACCAAATGTGAACATATCATAGTCTACAGCTATGACAATCAATAATTTATAACGTGGTTAACTTTTCATGAATTATTCATTCCATTAGCATCAAAATAGAGAATATCCTTCTTATCATTGTCTCCATTATATCAAATTTTAATGACATTTGGCATTTGTTATTCTCTTGTATGCACCACTGGAAAAAACCCAAAGTAGAGGAGCTGTTTGCATCAAGACACAAGCATTATGCACCTTAGATCTTCAGAGAGTAGGTCTAGTCCATTTCAAAAACATCTTTGTGAGCCTGCCAAGAACACAGCCAAGAAGCAGTCTTCTTTTTTCTTGTATTAAATAGAGCACTAATGTCGTAAATAAATTGGGGGACACGACAAATTTTATAGAGTTGATTTCCAATTACTCTGAAACAATTGATTCTCAATCATTAAAGTCAAGAATTTTTCATGCATCAAATGTAATGCGCAAAGCTTTATTTCATAGAGGCTAAAAACTTATATCGGGGTAGCTACAAAGAGGCTGTAAAAATATCAGGGTAGCTACAAAGAGGCTGTAAAGCAAGAGAAACCTATAAAGTGAAGCAAGAACATAACTGCAAAGTGCAAACAAGTTACAAATACGTAAAAGTAAACCTAGTAGATGGAAAGAACACTTTCACACTATTTAGCTAAAAAAATTTAGAGAAAGGTTCAAAGGTATCTAGCGTGCCCTCTTATATATTTCCCATAACACTGCACTCAGCACCAGAGATTGTACCCCACTGGAGCACAACCTTTAATCTCATCACCAAGACTATTATTCCATTTTTAATTGCTCCTTAGCCTAAAACTACTCATATTTGTGGAATGCCTTTCAACATTAATAAAAAAAAATTGTAAGAGAAAATTAGAATTCTATGTTGAAGTAGTAATTTTATTTGTTTTTTTAAGCTAAGAAGATTCTAAAATGCTTGCGCAGATTTTCAATCACAATGCCGCGTGAGAAAGACTTTGCATGGATACATTGCACACCGGTTCCCGGTAGTACAACCAAGGTTAAATGCATTGGTGTCTCAACAAAGTTAGTGGTGGAATTTATTGCTTCAAATGGCATTTGTCAAAACAACAGGGAAATAACACTACAATATGCCTGAATTGCCCTGCAGATGTTTCATACCAGGCCAAAAAAGCTCTTGATGAAATTCCCGAGAAGAAGGCAAAAAAGGCAAGAACAGGGTTTGAAATTGGTTCCAATACTACAAGTGTTAGGAGGAATCAATTAAATGAGGAAGATGGTATAGGGGAGGGTTTCAGGGAATCAGAGAGTAGTAGAAAAACTACTACAACACATGGCCCAAACACAGGTGGGGGGAACATCAACGATTTCTTTGCGCCTCGTACCACGCCTGGATCACAAACCACTTTGGAGAGTACGGGGTGGAGGAAAATTGTCCATGAACAGGCAATGAAGGGGATTTCAAATTATTATTTCTCCTCTACGTTGGCATTCAATTCTTGTAGATCTCCATATTGGCAAGCTATGATGGATGGTGTTGCAGCTGCAGGGCCTAGGTTTAAAGCCTCGTCTTATGAGACAATGAGGGTTGGTATGCTCAATGATGCAATAAAAGATGTTGAACATGTTGTTGATGAGCATCGGTTAGTGTGGGCTAGTACTGGGTGCACCATTGAGTCAGATGGATGGACAGATAGAAGGAACCGATCCCTTATCAACTTCCTCGTCTCTTCTGATATAGGTACTATATTTCTAAAATTTGTGGATGCGTCACATATAATGAAATCTGCAACTGCATTGTTCGAGATGTATGACTCAGTAGTCATGGATGTGGGGCCACAAAATGTGGTTCAATTTATTACAGACAATGTTGTTTCTTGTGTTGTTGCTGGGAAACTGTTGACAGACAAATGCCCCTCCATGTTTTTTACCCCATGTGCAGCACATTGCCTTGATTTAACCCTAGAGGACATTGGAAAAAATGAATGGGTTAAGGAGGCATTGCAAAAGGCTCGCACGGTTACCAGATATATCTACAATCACACAAGGGTTTTGAGTATGATGCGCCAATTCACAGGGGGCAAGGAGCTGGTTCGACCAGGGGTGACAAGGTTTGCAACACACT
>MU224108.1:725118-755557 GCA_018584345.1 Thuja plicata
AGAGGACTGTAATGTCCCCGTTATTAAATAAATAAAATAAACTTGTATTTGGGCTCCAGTCGATTTAGCTTATCCCGGACCCATCTTTTATTTTAGCGTAGGTTTTAGTGTGCCGTGTCGGCTTCATTTGTATGCCTCGGGAGTTTTGTCCGATGGGTATTTATGACCGGCGTGTAGGATGTATTTCTCATGTTGAGTTTTGATATTTGCTTGTAATTGCGAATTCCTGCTGGAATTCTATTGTCTGCCTTTTCGGAGGTGAAAGATCCTCCCTAGTTGGTATTTGCGGTTTCGGTGGGATTCAACCCTCACCCTATTCTGCCTGTTCTTTGTTCAGATCTAGCGAATCTAAAGTACTATCAATTGGTTATTGTTGTCTCTTCTCGCAAGTATCGATTTGATCTTCATTGTGGATTGTAATAGTTCTTTATTCATTCTGGTCCCGAAGGCACATTTCATTCCATACAGGTATCTCCCTCCGGAAATCCTAGAACACCTTCCAGCAGTTACCACACGGCCTTCCTGTTGTTACCGCACGGCCTTCCTGCCCCACCATGCAACCACATTCCTTCCTCCGGACCTTCTGTCCAGCGTAGGAACTTCATCACTAACGCGCCAAGGGCTCGGGAACATTACAGTCTTTGTCTACAAAGCAACTTTGTTTCAATCCTTGGATCCCATAGAATGATTGGTCTCATGGACATTAATCAAAGCTTTCATTTCATTTCTCCCCTCATAAAATCCCTCGGAGTTTGATTTAGACATTGCCACTTCTTCAATTTCATGGTTCACTCATACAACCTTTTTTTCCAGCTACACATTTCACTTGTCTTACCTAGTCATGGTGGCAATGAAAGGTGTCAACATGACGCATTTGGGTACTTCCAATTTCTTTTCTCAAGAATCAACCAATGACTTTAGGCTCGATTTAGTTTATATTCCTCAATAATTTATGTCAACTTACAAGAAGGCCATATTTGACCAGTTTTCCCATTTAAAAACAATCAATTTTGGCACCAAGTACCATTGGCTCTAGCACTCCAATGGAAGGAGACAATTCATGAGTTGGCTAGGATCACCTTAACATTGAGCTGCCACATGGATCAACTTCATTAATTCTTTTCCCAATGGATATTCCTTTGGTTTTCATTTTTTTTTCAAATGATCCACTTTGAACTGTGACCATTCTGATATCTGAAGTAGACAGAAATTTGCTCTAGTATCTCCCTTTGATCTCATAGTAAATGGGGCATTTGAAGATGAATTATTCCTCAAACTCTACCTCCTAGAGCAAGTAAAGGCCACAGATCCAATCGGGTCAAGGAGTATGGTAGTTTGTCAAGACTCAAAGCTGGTAGAAACCCGCCCATACCGAGCCAAAGGGAAACCTCAAGCCATGTGACCAATGATGTTGGAGATAGTGAGACAACATAAAATATCATCTTCCACCGATGAGAAATGATCAACATAAAAACCAAGCTTCAAGCTAAATGACACATGAGGGGAGGTCCAAATGACTTGTACTCAATGTTTGTACACGTCCCTTCTTGTAGCTCTTGTGATGGTCTCCTCAAAAGGAGGAGCATCAAAGGAATACAGGAAAGGAAGTTGTTTACCTATCAAGATGCCAATGGAAGGGAGTGAGCTAATCTTCAAAATACCAACACTGATAGGATTGAACTAGAACTAACAAAGCAATCTTTTCAGAACAAAGAGCTAAGTACAAATATTTCTCACAACCAGAAACAATCTCCCATAGATCTAAGTTTGTGTATGTAGAAAGCAAGTCAGGCGATGGTCTCGACAAATAGCAAGTTGAGTAGTTAATTCAGCCTAGACAATGTTTTGTGGAACACTTTGCATGCACCTAATAATGTACAGCAACATGAGAGTCTGCACTTTCTCAACATGGACCCAAACAACAAATCCCGAGCTAGAACCCCAAACCTTAGAGCCATAGTTGATGGTATCAAAAAGACATAGCGTTGAAGGGATATCTTGGAAGCGGGTCTAGAAATACTAATGTTCCATGAATCATAGAACTAGACTCTTGGGCAGCAGGAATCATAGAAGGCACTATCCATGATGACAGGTACACGGTGATCAATGAGTTGATCCTTTATAAGGAGAGGATCTGTTGGTGACTACTTCACATCTTAAGGTGAAGTTACTTAGAACTTTTCATGACGCACCTATGGTTGGTCACCAGGGATTCTTCAAGACTTACAAGCAGGTCCAAGAGAGGTTCACATGGAAAGGACTGAAAGACAAAGTCCTTAAGTATTTTAGAGAGCGTCCTACTTGCCAATAGAATGAAAATGAACACACTTATCTGGCTGGTCTACTTCAGCCCTTATTCGGTCCTAATAAAAAATGGGAATGTATCTCCATGGAGTTCATTATCGAGCTACCTAAGTTACAAAACAAGGATAGCATATAACTTGTGGTTGAAAGGTTGACCAAATTAGTACACTTGTTTGCTATTTCTGCAAACATATACTGCAACACAGGTAGCTAATTATTCTTTAGCGAGATTTTCAGATTGCATGGGATGCCCAGGAGCATAGTAGATAGGGACAGCAAGTTCCTAAGCATCCTTTGGCAGAAGTTTTTCAAATTGAATGGGACAAAACTCACTCCTAGCACAAACTACCACCCACAGATAGGTGGATAGACAAAGATCGTAGATAAATGGGTGGAAGGGTATTTCATAAATTATGTTTCAGGGCAATATAGAGCTTGGGTAAAATGGTTGCACCTTGGAGAGCATTGCTACAATTCCACCTACCACATTCTATCAAGATGTCACCATTCATGGCATTCTATGTGTATGGGGCACCCAACTTCACTAGTTTGCCCTTTGGGGGCAGTAAAGTGCGTAAGGCAAGAGATTTGTTGCACGAAAGTCAAGATATCATGAAATATTTGAAAAAGAATTTGTAGCAGGCACAGAATAAGCAAAAGATATATGTTGATCAGCACTAGATAGAGCACAATTTTGAGGTGAGTGACATGGTGAGTTTGAGGCTCCAACCAAATAGACAGTCTACTCTCAAGAAGAGCAGAGTGGGGAAGCTTAAGCGCAACTTCTATGGTCCCTTCAAAGTCTCTAGGCGGGTTGGAAACGTTACCTATGAGCTTGAGCTACTGGCCAATAGCAGAGTGCATAATATGTTCCATGTATCCACGCTCAAGAAGGCACTCGGGCATAATGTGGTCACCTCATCAGAGTTGCTACCATTGGATAGAGAGGGGAAATTAATCATGATTCCAAAGCCAACATAGATTGCAGGGAGTGTGTTACAAGTGTGGTTGTCGTTGCACCAAAAGATTGACCTATCAATGCCCGATACAACCACTAGACTTATAGAATCTACAGGAGGCGGTTAGTCCCTTGTCACGAATCCCGAGGGGAGCGCTGACCATTTTGCCAACAATCTCCCCCTCAGTGTTACCTGAGGGGATTCGAACCTGTGACCAAGCTCTGATACCACTTGTTACAAGTGTGGTTGTCGTTGCACCGAATTGACCTATCAATGCCCGATACAACCATTAGACTTATAGAATCCACAGGAGGCGGTTAGTCCCTTGTCACGAATCTTGAGGGGAGCACTGACCATTTTGCCAACAGAGTGTACCCTTCAAAAGAGGGTCGTTAAGGAACACTTGGTCAAATGGAAGAATTTGTCAGTAGAGAAAGCAACATGGGAGAATGAGCAGATTTTGCAACATCTAGAGTTGAGATTGCTTGAGGAAAAGCAATTTTGGGAAGGGCAGACCGTAAAGTCCCTTTCCTAAGCACTTCAGTTGGTCATCTATTAGCCTATATAATGGGTTCCCGTAGGCTAATAGGTTAGGGAACTCATGATGACAGTTTGTTTAAGCAGAGACAAGTGTTTCTTTGAGCTCTAACAGTTGATATGTTCACAACGCCCTTTTCTCAAGTGATTTTGAATGGTTTTCCCACACTATTTTTAGTAAGCCAATTCCAAGCCCCGACTAAACTAGTTGTCAGTTTTGTTATTTTTAGTATAGTCGGTGAATGCAGTTAATGTTGATTTGGGTTATCAATATAGTCCAGTGCTTTTAAATTAAATAACAACAAATGATTAAGTTATAAAGTTAAAATAAAGATTTAATGTTATCGTTATTTTTATTTATTTAATAAAGGACTATATGGGTGTCCAATAATAAAAGTAAAAGTGTTTAAATTCAATAAAAGGGGCCTCTTTGAAGTTGGATGCTTAGACACCACCGTGGGGAAGTGATTAAAATTAAATTAAAAGGTCAAAGGCAAAAAGGGGCATACCCTTTTAGATATTATTTCTCATGCTTGGTTTTGAATTTGGAAATCTTCTTTGCTGGTTAAACTTGTTCAATATGTAGCTTTGTGAGGACGAAATCCCTTGCAAAGAACATCTTCCACATTGGTGAGAGTACCAGTTGGGATTTTGGTGGTTTCAATTCAGGAATCGTATCGAAGCTTTAATGGTGATTTGATTTATTCTTCTTCTTCATTCCAAATTTGCACATTATCAGAGATTGTTTGTGTTAATGTTTTGGTAGCGACAGGAGCTATCATTTGTACCTGTGTTGTTTGCACTTCATGAAGACATCATCTCTTTTGTGTTGCGGTTGAACCTGTTCATCGTTGTCTGTGTTTGCATTTCTCTACTACCTGCGAAGGTTTTGGTGCTGGTTCTATTATTATTTGTATGGATTTTATTATGCCTTCGTGATCGTGATTATGTAGCAGGTGTATTGGCGTTGACAGCACATTCATGGCCGCGTTCCTCATTTTATTGCGGAGGTCTATATTCTTTGTTGGTTCGGTTGTCTTAAGGGTGTAATGGCACATTTCTGTAACTGTCACCGACCTTTGTAATGTCACTTGGTGCGCAAGCGTTACATGGTTATTGTGTGCGATTTGTGATTCCCGTGCTTTGTATTCGGAAGGCAGAAAGGTTGTGTTTATGTCAGGGTCTCTTCATTCAGGTTGGGAGTCTCTTCATTCAGGTTGGGAGTCGGATGATCATGTCATCGTGTATTCATTCTTAATGACGGGATTTGTATGAGCATGTCATCAAGTTACTTACAGCTTGTTGAGTAACTCTCATTTCAGTTATCTTGATCGGAAATTAAAGGTTTATCATTGAAGCCCATGGGTGTTTTTGTTAAAAAGTGGAATTCAGAGAAATTGAGGGACGATTGAAGTGATCATCGTGTGGTGATTTTCTGTTCATCAAGACAGTGATAGTTTTTGTTATTATTATTCTAGCGGAAGTCTGAGAGACAATATTGTATCAGGAACAGAGATCTATGTGTCTGTCTTCGTATCTGTATCAAGCGTTCATGGTGTATCTAGTTCAGACATTATTTATATATTCTGTGTGTGATCATTTTGTGTACCGATCCTTCTTGTATTGAGAATCAGTGAAGTTCATAAGGCTTGTTGTGTATCAAATTAAGGTTGTGAAGCATTGTATCCAGTTTGAGCATTACATAAAGGATCGAATTTTGTTGTGGCTAGGTTTTTCACCCTCAAGTGGACAGTTTTCCCAAGATAAATATTTGTGTCATCTGTTCTTGTGTACTTATTGAGTTTCAGTTTATTGTTTCTCTGTTTTCTGGTTCTAATTTTAACAGTTTGTAGAGGTAGATTGAGAAGTATTGAATTCATCGCAAATTGTAGAGATCATTTTGAGCAGGCCGTACTCTTCCTGGCTGTTCGTACGGCCCTAGGAGGGACGTGGGAGCTGGGTGTGGAGGTCAATAGGGTTTTAGGGAGGTTTTGGTGGCTGTTTGGAGGCATTTGGACCTGCACCAGAAGTCTTCTTCATTTCGTAGCATTTGGAAGCTTTACTAGAGTCTGGTGTCCCATTTCACCATTGCCAGTTTGCAGATTTCAGTGCCAAATCAGACTTCTATATTGTTGGAGTTAATGGGTATACATGAAAAGAATTTGACAATTTGTTAATCATTTTAGCTACCTTTGTATTGCCCATTTTGATGATGTATTTGTACTCTCTATTCTGAAAATAATTATGAGTTCTATCTTCCTATGGAGCTTTTTGTACATTGTCATTTCCTAAGTTATTATATTGCTGCAAGTTTTATTATTGTGAATCAAATATTCTATAAATCTCTCTACAACAAAGGACACTCAAAAACAAAAACACAGAAAGGAAAAACAAAAAAGCAAGTGTGTATGTACAATACAACATATCAAAGGTAATAGAAGGCAATGGAGTTATAGAGCTTCTGGTATATATTACTTCATAAAATGAATTAGTACATATTATTTGGATGTGTGCTTCCATCGCCATCATACTCTTTATTTCTATTATCGTGTGGCTTGCTACTACTGGTTCATTGAATATCTTTGATTGCACTTGCATAATTTAGAAATATTATTACATATTGATTTCAATTCCTACAACTTACCAGTGGATCCTAACTTCTGGGTTAAAATGGCGGACAAAAACCATCAACATTCTGCCAACTTACTTCGAGTTTATCTTAAGAGAATACTGTGAAAATATCCAAAATACAATTTTTAACTTTCCGTCCGAGATGGAATTCATACCAAATTGAGAGGTACCCTTCACATTTCTCATTTTAAAGTGCGAATTCCCAAACCCAATCACCCATCATGAAGTTCGTCTCTTAAAAAATGCTCATAAAATCAGAATGTAGCTGTAGTAGTAAATCCTAGGTCAGAGGACTTGAATTTGGATGTGAATGGATGGCAACACTAAACATATTCATAAAATACGCTGTTTCTTCTGCTTACAAATTTCAAGTTCCCAATTACCTAATGATACAGCCAAATGCACTACCAATATCAAACCAGCAGGCTTTTCACTGACTGTCAAACTGAAAGCGCTCCAAATAGCAGCTACCAAATAAAATCACTACCACGGTGTTACCGAAATTCCCATCCGTTCTACACTAAGCTTTCCGGATATAAACGTTCGATTAAAATTTTAAGGCAGATGATACTTTACTTTACGTTACAGAAAGATAGTGTGACATCGATGATTTAAGATTTTGGTTGTTGGAAAGTTAGGTCTAAATTTACAAGTGGGTGAAAAATCCAAAGAGCATTTACTAAAAATTAATACAGGAAAACCTCAATGAACAGAAAAAGTAATGTTGAAGCCAAAGGATTCTTACATATCGGTATTATCAGGTCCATAGGCCCGTGAAGCAGTCGACTGTCTATCAAACCAGCGTGCCATGATGCTCTGGCTCTAAATTTTCTTTCTTACTCACGCTATTCGCATATTCAACATTGATTGTTTTTCCCTCCTAAATCAGCGGGAAAAGCAATCGAGATTTCTGTAGAAGTGATCTACATACGAATTGTCTGTAAATATGAATCATGTCAGTTTGGTAAGCCAGTATTTTACAAGAATCTCAAGAAGCTGGAAGTCCAACGCCCTCTAAATTGTTTTCTAAAAGAAAAATTTCAATTACCGTCCTTTTCGGGTTATAATCGTCGTTGAAAGATTTATAAATCTGTAGTGTAATGGCATTCACTGGTCGCATGCCCATCCTCTTTTAGCCTTTGGCCTATTTTGACAATGATTTATTTTTCAGATTGCTTAGTGTTGAAGATATGATTGGAAGTTGCAATTAATGACATTTTAGAATGTTTTAATTACTAGCAATTGTATCTTAGTGTGTAATGGTATGTTAAGAGGTGTGGGAAGAAAATTAGAGAAAATTTTGGTTTATTTTCTACATAAACTTGTGTAGTACATGAGGTCAATTGGTAGGCCACTTAGAATATAATGATGTTTGTATAACAGAGGTCTCAATAGAGAAGTAATAGTTTGAAATCAAGTATGCATCGACTTACAAGGATCTTATCATAAACAAAATCTTTAAATCAAGAAAATAATCAATTTCTATTACCAATATGCTCATGTTATGTTTGTAATAGGGTTACAGGACGAGAGAGGTATCGGTGTGTGTGTGTGTGTGAGAGAGAGAGAGAGAAGGGGGGGAGGGGGGGGAGGAGGGGGGGACATAGACATATATTGGAAGAGAACGAGAGAGATGTAGATATATAAGAGAAAGGGAGAGACATGGAGATAAAGAGATAGAGAGGTTGAAATGGGAGGGAATGAGGGGAGGGGAGATGAGGATAAATAGAGAGGAGGAGAGATAGGTAGAAATACAGATAGATAAGGAGATGGAGGTAGAAAAATATATGGATAGAAAGAGATAAAGAGAGTCTACTTTGTCTGAAGAGGTGAGGGTTTCACCTTTAGTAGATTGTCATGGATTTTGGGTATATAAGTGCATTTTTTCTTCTTAATCAATATTACCTACAGATAAGACTATGCTATGGCACTAGAGACTTGGCCACATTGGAGAAAAAGGTCTAAGGAACTTGAAAAATAAAACCATTGTTTGAGATTTGAATGGTTTTAATCTTGACTTTGATTTTTGTGAGAATTACATTGATGGAAAACAAAATCGTGTTCAAGTTTACTTGAGTTCTCATAAATCTTGTGGTGTGTTGGATCTTATCTATATCTCAAAGGCGAGATCTAGAGTTGATGGGATACATAAGCAGTTGATTGTCTTTCAACTTGATCTTTATTGCTCTGCATATGACTACAAAAGTTAGTCATTCATTCCTGGTCTATCCAAACAATAACTATAATGGGGGGGCATAGAATAGTAGGGGCCCTGCAGGGTGGGAGGGACTATAGTTGGAGGCCCTTTACTATATTGGGGCACCGGGGAAAATCTATAGTCTCCCACGCACCCTAGGAGAACACAATGAGTGGTTGAATCTCATACTCCCTTTCGTGGTTGCTGGAATTCAATATTCGAGTTGCGATCATTCAAGGCATGACATTTGAATTAGGACCATATTTCTGAACTATTGTGCAGTGTGTATGCTTTCATGATTCCTCTCCATCATTGCGATAATCAACAAATGTTTCCCCTTTAGAATAGTAGGGTTGTTTTCCCCTTCAAATAGTAGGCATATGAATCGTCAATTGTGGCCAATAGGGCGGCCACTTTAACAAATTTATTGATCCAGGGCCAATAGACCGAGATACAGTTCCATATCTAGGTGAAGTTGTGTTTGGTCCTATAGATGTTCCCTACATTAAAAATTCCACATATCATGTTTCATTTCTTGATGATTGTTTTATAGAGTAAATTTGAAGTTTCCAACTAATTTAAAGATTTAAAGCAATGGTTGAATTACAAACTGGAAAGAAAACAAAATGTTTGAGGACTAAAGATGATGGTGAATTTTTCTCTAATGATTTTGATAGATTCTATAAAGATTATGGAATTCATATATACAAGACAACTTTGTATTCTCCACAACAAAATAGTGTTACATAGAGAAAATGAATAGGAAATTGATGGAGAAGGTTGGGAGTTGTTGAGTGGTATTGGCCTCGAAAAAAAATTTGGAATATGTATTAGGTGCATAAGATGGACTTTGCGTGTTAGATCTTTATAGTTATTCAGTTTCCTTGAAATCTCTGGCTGGTGATACTCCTATGAGAATCTTGCTTTACATTTATATTGTAATCTCTTGTTGAAATCTGAATAATATATTGGGCAACTTTTGGAGTGCGGGGTTTTTTCCCCATGTAAACCACAGTATTGTGGTATGCATGTTATTTTGTTTAATTATGTTAAGTTTTTGTACATAACCCTCCTCTCAAGGTTAGTGTGGGGAGTTGTTCCACTACATTAGCTTCCTTAGAACAAGATCATCAATTCGATGGATTAGATATATATTACTCATAGTGTTTTTGTCAAAGGCCTAATAATTAGTACGTAATCTCCATGTTCCATAGTTCTTTTTTATCTCAAACTATTGGGTTGTCATAGGTGATACACTTGGTCGAATATGGCCCTTCTAGATTAGTTTTTCCATATGTTGTTTAATCTTATGATTCTCCAAAATCTTTTTTTTTGTATAATGGCCCATTCGGGTTTATGTTAATTGAGTGTTTCACTTTACAGTGTAGTCGAACTCCTACTAGTGAAGTGAATATATTATGATATCCTTCCAATATCATGTTCATTTGATTTTGTTATGTCACGGTGGCTGATGTTTGACTGCTATTGTTGCATCTGATTTTCTTCTCTTATTTTGGTTGTATAATTAGTAATACAAATACTCTACTATGGGAAATCAAATGTCTATATTGTTTTTTTATATCAGTAATAATATAATTTTATTAATAGAGAAATAAAGGTTTACATAGGATTTACAATAAGATCATCAAACCATAACCAAAAGGATGTCCAACCATCCATTCAATTATCTTCACCGAAATAAGGAGACATCACATTCTAACTCCTATCACCTAAAAATACATCACCTTTACCAAAGTCTATACAAAGCCTTAATAACATCTTAACTACCCAAAACCACAGCATGACACTTTGGACACATAGGGACCACCTCGATCGACCTCATTCAGCTCAGTCGTCCAACCGAGCTCGCATCCACCCCATCTCAATCATCTAGTCTGTTGATGCTAGGAAAGGAGGGCTCCACTTCCTTGTAGTAACGATCCACCAGCAACCCAAAAAACTCACTCTTCTAACCCCATCATCAGTCAATATTCCAAAAAGAGTCCATATTCTCCATTACAACTCACTACGTTGGTTGTGTTTCCTGTCTCTTTTGGTTCGCATTTTCCTTGGGATCATAGTAGAGAATACCCTAGGTATTTCTGCAGCATGCCTTTCATGGTCCCAAATTGCTTGTTTCAGCTTACCCCAAACCATGGCAATATCCACCCTATAAGCCCCTTTGTTCACCTTCCCCCACCATCGCACAAAAGGCACTAATCCATAGAACCTTGCATCCTCTTCATCTTCAAAACATTCTAAAAAGTATGACCCTATTACTGGGCTTGCCCACTCCAAAAATGGAGTCCAGTCTGAGTAGCATATCCTCCTCAAACAAACTGGTAACCACCTGCTTTACCATCACAATTTCTTCACTTATTTCTAACCCCCGCGCAATAATAATTGAGATTACATCGAGATTCACCCTCCATTTCCTTTTCCTCTCCATAAATTGCCTTCTAGTAACACCAAGAACTACATCAATCACCACTTCATCCTTGATTTTTAACAGACTCGTTAGCCTCTCCCTTCTAACCGGGCCTTTGAAACACTTATGTTGCTTATCTGTGTCTATCAAAAATGTCGCTACCATTTCACAGAAGAAACAAATTTGCAACTCACGGGAAACTCACTTCTCTACCCAAAAATCAAACCAGAGAGGTGTCTCAAACACCTCACCTATTCATTTAAAAACTTCACGGCTCACCTTTCCACCATATGAAATGATGCCCACTATAAATTTGCACCAGAGCCTTCCAAATCAAGTCATCGAAGGTAATAATAATGATGATATCACCCATCCTCACACATGCTCAAACATCTTTAAGAACTTGGAAACCCGAAATCTTAAACTTTCCCTCGTCATTACAATTCACCCATCCAATCATCAAAATATTAAAGTATGAAAAGAGGATAGAAAGACACACACTAAGACGCCCAGGCTAAAAAAAGTACATGGCCAAATATAATATTAGAAATCAAGTTGTATGGTTTGCAAGTCCTCCATCCTTAATTTTTTCTCCTTATCCAAAGTTAATGCCCATTTTGATAAGACATTGGCCTCCATATTACCACTCCTCCTCACATCACTTATTTTGAACTCCACAAATGAAAGAAAAAAAAAAACTCTCTGATTGCAAAAATAATACTTTGTAGATGCCAATCATTTGTATCACCCTTTTGAATAGCCTACACAATAACTTGAGAGTTACCTTCAAGATGAACCATATGCACATTAATCCTTCTCCCAACATAGAGAGTAAGAAGGGAAGCTCTGGTTTTTGCCATGTTATTTGTTCCATCTTTCAATTTTTGGGTTGCAAAGGCCAAGGTGTTACCAAGCCAATCGTGAGCAATAACACTAGAACCATAGGGGCCAGCATTCCCTTTTACATCCATATCAAAATTGAGTTTTATCCAACCACACCGAGGCAATGCCCATCTAACTGTTGAAGACCAGTATTCAATTGTGTATTGTCATTGATGTATACACAAATGTATTGATGTTACACAAATTTCTAATCCTAACCAAGCACATTTAGTGTATGTCGAGCTCTCTCGGGCATTGAAGAAGACTCCAGTATCAGCCAAGTGATTTTCAGTACTAACTGAGTTCACTCAGGCAATATAGTGAGGTCGGGCATTGAAGGATTACAATGTTAGCTGAGTTATGCATTTAGTGTCAGCCGACTAACAACAATTTACACTTTATGTTTAATTGGTTAATTACAGCCGACAAATTTGAGTTTTATTGTTTATTTGGAAGGTTATTCAAGCCGACTTGACAAGTCTTATCATATATATACAAGGTCAAGTTTGGATTGAATATGTGTGAGTTTTTTATATGAAGAGTGAAGGCAAAATAAGATGGGATTCTGATTAAGGACAAAATATTCAGACAGGGCTGCATAAGAATATTTGATCGGTTAGGATCCAGTTAAAGTTAGAATAGAGATTTGAATTTGCAAAGACAGTTGCTTCTTCAATCAGGTCAATTCATTGTTACTCTCTAACAATTGTAGCAGTGATCCAAATCTCTTTATAGAGTAGACTTAACAGTCTTTCATAAATCCTCTCACAAGGTGGCATTTCTACACTGAAGTGTTTGAAGACCTCTAAAAAGGTCACTCCTTACAGGGTGATTAAATCCTCTAACAGGGTCACACCTTACAGTGCATTTGTGTAACCTTTAACAGGGTTGGCTCCTAACAGGGCTCACTTCAGAAGAGTGAAAAACAATAACTAGTTGCAATTGGTGGTTTTTCCAAATTGGTTTTCCACGGTAAATCTTGGTGTCATCTGGGTACATGTTATTTGTTTTATGCTTTATGTTTTTACACTTAACCACTAAAGGATAATGACACTTAATATCTTAAGATTGCTTTGTTAACTAAGTAACAACAAAACATCTTTGTTAACCAAGTAACAATGATAAGTTTGATTAAGACATCTAAGGGACTTGGATTTGTTTTTGTGGTAACTAATTCACCCCTCCCCTCTCAATTACTCATTTCCAATAATTGGTGTTAGATATTTTGGTGCTTTCAGGGAAGGTTTCAAGGCCTAAGCTAAAGATCAAAGATGTCTTACAGAAGGGAGATCCCCAAGCTTAACAAAGACAACTTTATTGCATGGCAAGAGTTGATGAGGCTACATCTATCTACTATTGGAGATACTTGTTTACAATTTCTGGACTACAAGTATGTGGAACCACCTAGACCTATGTCTGTGGATCAGATGGTGGACATGAAGAATCATAACATAATGATGATTGATATAGCTTATTCACTCAGCTATTCGGAATTTGATGAAGTCAAGGACTGACCTACTACCTATGATATGTGGAAGAAACTACATGATATCTGTGGAGGAGATGACAATGTAAAGAGAGCCAAAGCAGAGAGTCTTAGAGGTCAGTTTGATTAGATGAAAATGAAAGAAGGAGAAGACATTACAAAATACAGTGACATAATCAAGAAAAGTGTCAACGCCATCAGAGTTGCTGGTGAATAGATTGAAGATAAAATAGTGGTTAGTAAGGTATTAAGAACTTTACTTCCTGTCTATGCAATTAGAGTTTTAGCTATTCAAGAGATGAGGTACAGTAATGATATAACTCTAGATGCATTGGTTGGAAGGCTAGCAGCTTTTGAGTTGGACAATTTTGACAATTATTCTCCTAATTCTAGCAATCTCGGGTCTGCATTCAAAGCCAAATTAAGCCTTGGTAAGATGGATAGAAAAGGAAAATATATCGACAATGATAGTGACGGTGAATTTGATGATGAAGATATAGAAATCATTGAAGCACTACTTGCAAAGAGAGATAGCAAAGGAAAAGGGAAATACAAAGGAAGAATACCATTGATTTTTTTTTCATGTGACGAAGTTGGCCACATTGTTGCTAAGTGCCCAAACAAAGAAGACAAAGATGATAGAAAGTTCAAGAAGTACAAAGGCAAGAAAGATTTCAAAAGTTACAAAAGCTACAAGGACAAAGGTAATAAATCTTGTTATATTGCAAAGATTCTGATAGTGATGAAGATGAAGATGAAATGGTTTACATTGCTATTAAGGATGAGTCGGACAATGAAGAAAATGAAAAGACTGCACTTTTCTCTCATGTTAATGACACTTGTATAATTGATAGTGATTTTTCTCACCACATGAATGGTGATAAAACTAAATTTGAACATCCTGAGCACTATGATGGTGGGAGTGCCAGATTTGGGAATAATTAACCTTTCTATGTGAAAGGTAAAGGTTGTATTGCTCTAACTGAAGGAATCAAATGTGATAATGCTTAATGGGTTGAAGGACTAAGGTGTAATCTACTGAGTGTGGCACACCTGAATAACATTGATTTCAAGGTAGAATTCATGAATGGTAAGGCCAAGCTCCTATATGGTAAAGGAAACCTAGTTGGAACTAGCAGGAAAACAAAAGGTAATCTATTCTATCTTGATCTCACTGAAAGTTCATATTTTATTGCACAAGTAGAAGAAAGCTAGTTATGGCATAAAAGATTGTGTCCTGTGAATTTTGATAACCTAGTCAACATAAGCAAGAATAGAAGAGTAAGAGGTATTCCTATTTTGAAGAAACCTGAATTGGCAGTATGCAAACACTGTCAAATTGGGAAGATGGGCAAAACTAGTTTCAAGAGCAATAATTACAATACTGAAGAAGTCTTGGAGTTAGTGCATACTGATCTGTGTGGACCAATTGGAACAAAAAGTTACATTAGAAAGAAGAATTTCATTCTATTTTTTTATGATCATTCCAGAATGATGACTGTTATGTTTCTCAAGGAGAAATCAGAAGCTTTTCAGAAGTTTAAGTGGTACCTTGCTAGAGTTGAGAAGGAAACAGGAAAGAAACTAAAGTTCCTAAGATCTGATAGAGGAGGTGAATTCATTTCTAATAATTTCAATGAATTCTGTAATGAAAGAGGAATCAAGAGACAAGTATCTGTCCCTAGTACATCACATCAAAATGGAATAGCAAAAAGAAGAAACGGATCTATTATGGATTGTGCAAGAACCTTGATGATTGAAAAGAATGTTGCAACCAAATACTAGAAGGAAGTTATTAGCACTGCATTTCACACCTTGAATAGAGCTCAACTGAAGAAAGCTATTGATCACACACCTTTTGAATTATGGTATGGCTATAAACCCAATGTTCGTTATTTCAAAGTATTTGGAAGTAAATGTTACATCTTGAAGGAAGCAAGAAATGAAAAATTTGATGTGAAAGGTGTTGAAGGCATATTCCTAGACTACTCTTGTAAAAACAAAGCATATAAATGTTTGAATCTTGCTACTCATAAAGTCATAGAAAGTTTACATGTGAAGATTGATGAGTTTGCAGAGAGAAGTGAAGAACAAAGCAGTAAAGAGCCTGAGGACTATAGGAACTTTGTGTATTATGAACATGATACTATACTTAGGACACAAGAAATGGTGATTGGACTACAACCATTGGCACAACCTCTGAATTCATCAGTACAAAATTTGTTACAACCTATGCAACTTGAGCTACTAATAGTTGCAACTGAGTCACAGACAGAGAGAACTAAGTCTCAGATAGAGGGAACCGGGTCTCGGACAGTGGAACCTGAGTCTCGGTCAGAAGAGAAGAACAAAATGTTTGAGCATGTTGAACCAAGTGGAACAAGCCCAAAATCAAAGAAGAAGGAACCTGTACTTGCCAAATATATCAAAAGGAATCATGCACCTGAACAAATAATTGGAGATCAGATAGAAGGTATAATCAAAGAGAAGATATTTCCATAATCCATGATAATAACAAATTAAGAATTTTTGGATTTGATTGTGTTGTGAATTTTTGCATCCAAATAATAGAAGGAAGCTAAAAACCAGATGCAAAAATTCACAACACAATCAAATCCAGAAATTATTAATTTGATAGAAGGTATAATGACAAGGAACAAACTTAAAGATACATGTTTGCTTAGTGAAATTGAACCTAGAACCATTAAAGATGCTTTGAATGATGAAATTTGGATAGAAGCCATGAATGAAGAAATTGAGTAGATAGAAAAGAACAAACCCTGGACTCTTGTGCCTAGACCAAAAGACAAGAATGTAATTGGTACTAAGTGGGTTTTTAGAAACAAGTTGAATGAAAAAGGTGAAGTTTCTAGAAAAAAGGCAAGATTAGTGTGTAAAGGATATGCTCAAGAAGAGAGTATTGATTATGGAGAAAAAATTTCTCCTATTGCAAGACTTGAAGGAGTCAAAACTCTTCTGGCATATGTAGCACATAAAGGATTCAAGGTATACCAAATGGATGTAAATCTACATTCTTGAATGGAATTATGGAAGAGGAAGTCTATATTGAGCAACCTGGAGGTTTTGTTGATCCTAACAAAAAGGAATATGGTTTGAAAATTGCACAAAGCCTTGTATGGACTAAAGCAACCTCCTAGAGCCTGGTATGAGAGACTGTATGGTTACCTAGTAATTATTGGATTTCATAGAACTAATGACAATAGTAGCTTGTACATCAAAGAAGGACCTCAGAACAAGATACTATTAGCAGAGATATTTGTTGATGATATACTATTCACTAGATATGATGATTTATGCAAAGCATTCTTCGAAGCTATGAGTAAGAAATTTGAGATGTCTATGTTTGGAGAAATCAAATTCTTTGTTGGTTTACAAGTTCATCAGATGAAGGATGGTATCTACATTACTCACTCTAAATACATCAAAGAGATACTGAATAAATTTGGAATGGAAGATTCCAGACCAGTTGGGACACCTATGTCTACTAGACATAATTTGTCTAAGGATGATGACTCAAAGGAGGTAAATTAGACTATCTATAGATCCATGATCGATAAACTTCAATATGTTGTTCACACTAGGTCTGATATTACATTAGCAGTTGGTATTGTTGCAAGGTTTTTAGCTAATCCTAGAGAGAATCATTTGATGGCTATCAAAAGGATTTTGAGATATCTCAAGGGCACTGAAGATTATGGATTATGGTATAAGAAAGGAGGAACAATTTATTTGAAGACTTTTACAAATGTTGATTGGGCAGGAAGTGTTGATGATATAAAGAGCACCAGTGGTGGAGCTTTATTTCTTGGAAAGAGGTTAGTATCTTGGACTAGCAAGAAACATAATTGCATTTCTCAGTCTACAACAGAGGCAAAGTATGTTTCTGTAGCAGTGAATTGTTCAAATATCATATGGTTCAAATAGTTGTTGTCAGGTATGAAGGAGGAAATCAATGAACCAGTTATTGTCTATTGTGACAACACTAGTGTTGTTAACATTTCAAAGAACCCTGTGATGCATATTAAAACTAAGCATATTGCAATAAAGTATCATTTCTTGAGAGAATTGGTTCAGGACAAGGAAGTAAGGTTGGAATATGTGAATACTAAAGAACAAATTGCAGACATATTCACCAAACCTTTACCTAAGGATGCATTCTTGTATCTTAGAGGAAAGCTAGGGGTGATTCCCCTAACTAAGGCTCACTAAAACCTAGATTAGTGATGCATCAATAGAGCTACAGTATAGATCTAACAAGTTAGCTTATTGCATATGAATCAGTACATCAACTACATTACAACTTCATTGGATGGAGTCTTTGGCATTGGATGTCAAAGAGGGAGAGATTATTGATGTCATGCCAGAGAAATTATTGAGGGAAAGAAATCAGTATATCATACGAAGAAATTTTATCAGAAACAGAGATTGATGTAAGAGGGAGAATTCTGTATTTCAGTGACTGTGAAAATAGTGGGATTTTTCTGGATAAGAATCAGAATGAAGCTAAGGACATTATAAATTTGAGAATCAGAATGAAGCTAAGGACATTAATAAATTTTATTCTTGTTTCTGTTGTTCTAAATCTTTGTATAATGACATGTTGTGTTGCCATCAATGCCAAAGAGGGAGATTGTTGAAGACAATTATTCAATTGTATATTGTCATTTATGTATACACAAATGTATCGATGTTACACAAAATGTCTAATCCTAACCGAGCACAGTCAGTGTATGTCAAGCTCTCTTGGGCATTGAAGAAGACTCCAATATCAGCCAAGTGATTTTCAGTACTAACCAAGTTCACTCAGGAAATACAGTAAGGTCAGGCATTGAAGGATTACAGTGTTAACCGATTTATGCATTTAATGTCAGTCGACTAACAACAGTTTACACTTTATGTTTAATTGGTTAATTGCAACTGACAGATTTGAGTTTTATTGCTTATTTGGAAGGTTATTCAAGCAGACTTAGCAAGGGTTATCGTATATATACAAGGTCAAGTTTAGATTGAATATGAGTGAGTTTTTGATATGAAGAGTGAAGGAAAAATAAGATGGGATTTTGATTAAGGAAAAAATATCTAGACCGAGCTGCATAAGAATATTTGATTAGTAAGGATCCAGTTAAATTCAGAACAAAGATCTGAATCTGCAAAGACAGTTGCTTCTTCAATCAGGTCAATTCATCATTACTCTCTAACAATTGTAGCAGTGATCCAAATCTCTTTACAGAGTAGGCTTAATAGTCTTTCATAAATCCTCTCACAAGGTGGCATTTCTACATTGAAGTGTTTGAAGAACTCTAACAAGGCCACTCCTTACAGGGTGATTAAATCCTCTAACATGGTCACACCTTACATTGTGTTTTTGTAACCTTTAACAAGGTTGGCTCCTAACAGCGCTCACTTCAAAAGAGTGAAAACAGTAACTAGTTGCAATTGGTGGTTTTCCCAAATTGGGTTTCCACGCTAAATCTTGGTTTCATCTATGTACATGTTATTTGATTTATGCTTTATGTTTCTTCACTTAATCACTAAAGGATAATCACACTTAATATCTTAAGATTGCTTTGTTAACCGAGTAAAAACATAATATCTTTGTTAACCGAGTAATAGTGATAAGTTTGATTAAGACATCTAAGGGACTTGGATTTGTTTTGTGGTAACTAATTCACCCCTCTCCTCTTAGTTACTCAACTCATTTCCAACACTAACCTCATCCTTTCCTTCTCCATGAGCAACATTTAGCTTCTCATTGTTGCAATATCTAATCCTGATCCCAGTCCATTCCGCTTGAACAAGCTTATCCTTTGTAGTATAGGGAACACTCAAATTAAGTTGTGTTGTAGAAGCTCCCAAAACCTCTTCAATTGATATATTAATCATATCCTTGATCCTATCAAGTGATTCCACTATGCCTTTAAACATTCTTCAATTACGCTCCTTTCATACTTCCCAAACCACAATTGAGGGACTAATGTGCCACACTTTAGATAGCACTGACCTTCTCTGAACTATTGGCTAGCTCATGAAAACCTCATTCAGAGTATTTTTCATCATCCCCGGCCAACCCAACTTAGCCCTCAACATCTCCCAATAGCTTTGGAAAAATCAAACTACAGAAGTAGATGATCAACATCTTCTACAACACCCTCACACAAAACACACTTGGTCAGCCTGGTGAAACCACACTTTTTTCGTATGTTCCCCTGTCAAAGATTTCCCTTGAATGACCAACCAAGAAAAGGAGCCTACCTTGGGGAGGCATTCCTTCCCCCAACACTTGTGGTTGGTCACCCTAAAAGTTCATTAGAGTTGTCTAACAACTGATATCATAACTTCATCGAATATTGCCCACTCTTAACAACACACCAAATAAGATTATCCTCCTTATTAGTCACCATAATTTCCTTGCTCTGGAACAAGTCCTTAGTTAATGCTAAATGTTGATCCAATAGTCCCAAGTTATCTACACTCTTACACCCCCATTGTTGACCAAACTGGGTATGCTTGATTTCCATATAGTCAGAAATTTTATCCCCCTATCTATCCATAAATAAATTCTTCAAGTCATGAAACTCTTCATTGTCCTTAATAGTTGGAATGTCATTCCATGAATCATTCCAAAATTAAGCCTTCCTCCCATTTTGTACTTTCCAAGTCAAGTGATCAATTAGAATCTTCCTACATTCAATGATAAAATTCCAAATAGCAGAACCTTTTGGTGGATACCTGATTGTTAAAATCCTTTCCCGATCTTCAGAATCTAGGTATTTTGCTCTTGGGATTTTGATCCATAGCATGTCTAGGTTTGAGTAGATGCTCCAAACCAATTTATCCCCTAAAGCCAAATTCATTTATGCCAACACCACCACACGCCTTAGCCTTGCATATTTTTTCCCAAGCAAATAAGGGGATCTTATCATCATCATTAGCATCGTTCCAAAATAATTTCCTCATCCTTTTCTCCAAATATATGATTATCTTCTTAGATATTTTTAGACATCTCATGGAATAAACTGGGATAGCAGAGATAAACGATTGCAACATAAGAATTCTACCAGCCGAAGTCAGCCAATATATTTACCTAGCAACATCCCCAATTTTATCCCTAAGATCCTACAAATATGTCTTTGCTACATAACACTAGTGTTGAAAAAGTATACCTCATATTTGTGCCAATTAACACTCTGACCTGAAGCAACATTATATCTGTCAATTGTGGATTTAATGTTTCTTTCTTCCTGGGAAGAGGCCTCCCCCATCAAGTCAGTATCATCAAAAAATTGTAAGTGAGATAAAAGAATCAATGCCTTCTGCCACTTTAATTCATTTCCACTTGTCATTCAACCTTTTGCTAGTAATCAACCTCCCAAGCACTTATGCCATAATAATAAACAAGAAAGGGGAGATCGGGTCCCCTTGTCTTATACCCTTGGTGGTGTCAAAAAACCTTGTGGACTCTCATTCAACAACACCAAAATCCTTGGAGATTTTATGCATCCCTCCACCCATTTAATCCAATCAGCACAAAAACCAAATTTCTCAAGAACCTTCAAGAAAAACTCCCTATTGACATTATCATAGGCCTTCTTAATATCCAGTTTTATCATCATCTTCTCAGCTCTGACCATCCTAACTGAGTGAATCACCTCATGAGCCACAATCACCCCTTCATAGATAGATCGGTTAGGCCCAAAACCACTCTATTCTAAATAAATAATAGACTCGAGCACAAGCTTAAGTTTGTTTGCCATTAACCTAGCTATAACCTTGTAAATAGTGTTGCATAAAGAAATCGACCTATAGCCATCAAAGGTCACTCTATCAGCATTTTTTTGAATCAAGGCAATGAAAGTATTATTAAAGTCCTTCAAGATAAAACCTCCCAATCTTGTTTCCTCAACAACCTCCCACGAATCTCTACCAACAATGTCCCACGCTTTTTTAAAGAAGATAGTAGAGAAACCATATGGTCCATGGGCCTTATATCTACATAGATTAAAAATGGCACGTTTCACTTCCTTCAAGGAGACCAGTTTCATTAAGGCAATATTTTGTGCCTTGAATATGCAGCCCAGGATGATATCTAAAATGCTAAAATTTGTAGAAATATTGGTATGATCAACAACAAATATATAAGAGAAATAATTCATCACTTCCCTATTAATAGCCTCTGCATCCTAGAGAGTGTTACCATTGGAATCTTGTATGGAAAAAATATGGTTATGTGACCTCTTCACCTTGACCGAGTTGTGGAAACAAATTGTGTTTCTTTCCCCTTCTCTCAACCATATCTCCCTATATTTACGACACCAAAAAACCTCCTCCCTATCCAACACTTCAACATATTGCTTTGACAACTTTTTTTCTTTAATATATTCTACCTCACCCATCCCATCAGCTATCACTACAAAATTCAACTCTACTAACTCACTTTCCAGCTTGAATTTCTAAGCAAAAATGTTTTTAAACTCCTCCCTGTTCCAAATTTTAAGTTGTTCTTGAAGAAAATGAAGTTTTTTGACAAACATAAAGGCCTTGTTAGCTTTTCAAAGAGGGGAAGTCATCCACCATTAATAAATCATGTCTAAGAAGTTATCATCACGCAACCGCATAGCCTCAAATTTGAAAGGAGCTCGTTCCAGAGTGGAGTCCTCTTGAATCTTGACATAGATTGGAAAATGATCCGACCCTCAAAAGGGTAAGATCTTTGTATTGCAAATCCAATCAATCCTATTCTAGTGCCAAACCAGTAGAAACTTGTCTAGTTTCTCAACAATATTAAGGAAACCACTTCTATGATAAGTCTAGGTAAAATCTCCATTATGAAGCTCCAAATCGACCAAAGCATTAGTTACAAAGAAATCATAAAAATCCCTTTGACTTTGCCCAACCCATCCAAGGCCACCTTTGTTTTTTGTCGGGTCAACAATAGAATTTAAAACCGCTCTCAAAATAAAAAGATCATCCTTATTATTGTCGAGAATATTGGAAATGTCCTGCCATAAGGCTCTCTTCAAAGCAGGATTGTTTGGTCCATAGACATTTACAACAAAGAACTTTGAAAATAATTGTTTTGAAATATCCTCGATCCATTTCTAGTACTTACCTTGATCAATAAGTTGCACATAAACTGTTGACTTGTTCCATAGAACCCCCTGACGCCTCATCCGCTCCAACAAAGGTCCCATTCCATCGAGAAAAATTTCTCTTGAAAGACTTCATATCTTCAAATTTAATTTTAGTTTCTTTCAAGAACACAATATTCGACTTAGCCTGATCAAGACAACTCTTGATCAGGCAGATCTTGTCAGGGTCATTTTTGTCCCTAACATTCCACTATAGGACCCTCATTTTTGCTGCCTTTTCCTGATCTCAATAGCTTGGTCTAGTTTGTTGTACTTCCAGCTATTTCCAGCTTCCTCCTCGTGGTCCAAGCACCTCTTTTACTTTTCTACCCTATATTTGGTTTTGGGATAGAGGACAGGGTCTACTCCACAGTTCTTGGTTTCAAAATGCATGGATTATCACAAATGCCTAGATCATCTTCTTCCTCCTCTTCCTCATAGGAGTTGTAATATGATTTTGAAGCAACAACATTGCCCCCACTATCCCTAACATCATCTAAAGATCTATCCAAATTTCTAATGGGCGAGAATTTGATATATTTAAATAAGGATTCCTCTACATCCCCATCTGCCTCCAAAGATGATGAGAGAGTAACACCCTCCATTGTCTGGTGGTTAAGATCATATTCGTCCACCCTATTAAAGCCTCTATCATTCCACATTTGATTGCCAACACCTTTCACAACTGAATCATCCCCTTAAAAGGATTCAAGAAACATTTCTACAAGAATCACACCATCATGTTCCCTGCCTTCACCAAATATAGCCTCTTGTCCCATCCTATCACCTGTTCCCTCCTGTGCATCCAAATTTTCATCATCCTTAGGTCCATCGACATTAAAATTTTCCTCATTCTTTCCCTTTCTATAGTCTCCTCAAATTTCCTTTGGTTCATAGAGAAGGGAGTCTCTTTGACCACTTGGATAGAGCTACTCTCCTCACATCCTTTACTCCAGTAGTCCAATCCCAAAGAAAATATTTGATTGACAACCTCCATTTGTTCAACTATCCATTCTTGCATCTCTTCATGGGGTCCTTGAGGGATCTTTTTAACCAATATCACTTCCCAGAGAGAGAGGTCCATATCCTCCTTGCTATCATTTCTTTCAATGTATTTGATTATTTCATCAACAAGCCTATTGGAATCTATACCTTTAACTTTATCCATTTTGTCTAAACCAACATAATCCTCACCACGATTATCCTCATCTTCCTTATCTACAATAAGGGGTTGTCTCCACTCCCCTTTCTCAGATCCTAATACAGTATAGTTTGGAAGCTTATAGAACTCCTGCCTTAAAACTAAGATCGTCAGGCACACATAAAAGTCTTTCTAATCCACCACCTCCTTAGATTTAACATAGGTTCCCAACCTATCCCCTATTAGTTTTATCATTTCTGCAATATTCTTGTGGGACATTATGGAGCTTAAACTGGATAGTGGGCTCCTTTACTTTCTCCTTCAACAGATCAAAGTTAGGGGTTCAGTCCCTCAGATATAGTCCTTTCCCATCTAACAGCTAAGGGCTTCCATTCAGGACCCATTTATTGTCATCTTTGAAGGGAATGTTACTAGAAAAGAATCATTTTCCATAGTTTTCAAAGTGCGGGAAAATCCCCATTGTTCATCACACCAATTTCTAATTTTGCTTAGAGAGGGCCAAGGACTGGTTCATTTTATAAAAAAGACTCTGTCTTCTAAAAAGGCAATGGATTCCAACAATTATTTATTATTGGTTAACAGAGAAGAGGCCCTAACATGCATTACATTATCACACACCAGTTGGTTATCATTCACAATAATAGTCAAAGATTTGGGACACCAGTTCACTTATTCACAATTTGCTGGAAGTTGAAGCTCTTCGGGACTGGGAAAATTTTGCCCTTGGTTTGAAATTTTTGTCAAGATTTATCCCATCCCCTTCCATTCCTTGTTGTTGCAGAGAAATCCTTCTAACCCATTCCTTGAACCTTTCCATCAACACTATTGTTCGCCCAATGAGAGGTTTGAAAACATGGTTAATTCCTACGATTGAATGACCAGACCCATCTGGATTGACCACCATAATCTAGTCCCTAGTGCCTCTAAAACCTTTCTCTACCTAATTTTTGCAGTCATTCCATCTCTCTAGTTTTATTCTTGCACAATGTGTTTTAATCTCATGCAATCAAATGTCTATGTTGTTTTGGACTAATTAAAGAAGTAGATTTTGTAGGACTTGCCTCAAGAATTCAATTATTCAATTCACCCAATTTGACAATAACATTGCATGGCTTGAACCATAGACATCATGACATTCATACATATACAGTAGATTTTGTAGGACTTGCCTCAAGAATTCAATTCACCCAATTTGACAATAACATTGCATGGCTTGAACCATAGACATCATGATGTTCATACATATATAGTTGTCCCAAGAGTACATCAGACACATCCAAGGGTCCCATATCATGGATGAATTTATTTTTATATTGTTTAATGGACTAAGATAATCAATGTTGTTGCAAATGTTTCTTGATGAGATTGTGTGCAAGTTTTTTTACCATCAACATTTTGGATCATACTCTATGATCCATCATCAGGATGAGAGTATCCAAGGATGATATTGTGTGCAATATTTTTTCATCCTTGGATACTCTCATCCTGATGACGAGTCATATAATATGATCCAAAATGTTAACGGTAAAAAACTTGCACACAATCTCATCCAAAAACATTTACAACAGTATTATGGATTGTGGAAATCTACTATCAATAATAAGCAATGTTTTTTTTCTTACCTATGTATCTCATCCTTGACTTACCCAATCTATGGAGTATGTTTGTGGATGAGGTTTTTTCTTCAAGTTTAACTTCTTAACAACTTCAGTAGAGATTAAATTCTTTTGAATCTTACTATCGACTATAAAGTGTAGAGCCTTTCCATTCACCCAAATTTTTGAATGAAACAAACATTCTTCATCCTGTTGAGGAAAAATTTTAGTGGTGGCAATCATGAAATATGGATATGCTTCAATGATTCTTTATCCCATTTTTGTTCAAAGGGGTTTACATGTAACATATTAGTGGCTTCATTTTCTTTCCATGCTTCTATCATCAAAATCTTGGCCATTTTACAATCCTTAGTATAATGCCAAGAGATTTTGTGGATTTTACACAAAATAAGATTATCTTTCAAAGTCTCTCTTGTCCCATTGTTCCATATTGATGATGGTGAAGAAAAATTATTGGTGGAATGTTTTCACAAATTTTTATTGTCACTTTCACCTTTCAATTTGTTTCTTGCAAAGAAATCTTTCTTCCCTTTCTAATTTAATTTATGTTATATTTTATGACATATTTATAAGTGATTCTCAATGTTTCAATATTTAGGAAGGATTTTTCTATTTGAAAATATATGTGCAACGTACTGCGGTATTTCAAAACTCGATGATCGAGTCTTGGATGCCCAAACTTGATGACAACACATAAAATTTACTAGTGTATTCTTGGACATATTACTCTTTCTTTTGTTGAAGAGATTTCCACCACATATATTAATCTTCATATGTATTTCCTACAAAATATTATTCTTTGATGAATTCCTCAAAATTCCCCCGTGTGGGGTTATTATTCAACTTTGTTTCTAACTCTTCATATTTTATGTTGTTCTTCTTTGACTTATGTTTCCTTCCTATGGATGTTTAACACAAACTCCAGTCTCCATGAGAACAAAAGTTATCTTTTTAACATCGAATAAATAGTTTACTAGTTGTAACAACCATTTATCCAAAAAATTTACATCGATCTTTCCTTCGAAATTTGGAATATCAAAATTTACTTGCACTTTGAAGGGATGTGATTGTTGAATGATTTTCCTTTTGTATTTGATTTTTAGTTAGTTTGGAGGATTCAAGAGAATTGGCCCATCATTTCCTCTCACAATTTTGTCATGGCTTCTTCCACCATTTCTTTGAAAGGATCAACATATTTCATCTTTCTTCATTTGTGACTCGAAGGGAGATAAAATGATGGGTTATGTCTCTCCAATCCCAACCTTTAATAACTAGACTATGAGATGTGACATACAAGAGTGTGCCCTCTTTAATACCAATTATCTAAACTTTAATCTAGTGAATTCAGATAGCAATACAAATTATGTACATACATGTAGCATTGTTTATTTAAATGCATAATAGCAAAATCTCATAGATAGAGTTCGTAGCTTCAAAAGTCATATTTTTTCAAGTCTAAAATCATATTTGTATAATTACTTGAAATGCAAATAATCTCTAGACTCCTCTGGACTCTTATAAATTTGAAATGAACATTTTTTAATTAGAAAAATGAGAAAAATTATAACTAAAAAAAAACATAATTTAGATACCCCAACTTGGTTGGAACAAAACATTTTGTTTGGTGCTCGAAAGTTGAAATCATTTAGATTGTTGGAAACATCTCCAAGATCTCTAATTTTGATCTCTTAAATCATATTCCTACAACCACTCCATTTAAGGACCAACGACAATTTCAATTCCAAATTCTACTCTGAAGGCCTATAAAAATTTGAAATAGTAAACCATATAAAATAAGCCAATAAAGAAGGAGAAAATGAGACCAGAGGACACAGAAATTTGAAAATCATCCATATTGAAGTTGTCATTACAAATAAAGAATGAGATTTCAAGAGGCACATAATAGAGGAAAAGGAGTTTGGCTCAGAATACAAAAACCATTTAGTAGAGGTGGATAAAGAGTAGGGGGCAAGGTCTTGATGAAGAATCCAACATGACAAATACTAGAGAAGGGGTGTGAGGAAAAAAGAATGCACAAAAAGGCACATAGTGTAAAGACAAAGGGTTAGAAATTTTATAGATTTTAATTAGTTTGAATTTAAAATTGCAAGAGCACAATGGGGGCCTACTAAGAGAACGATGATAAGCATCAAGAGAACAACAAATAAATGAAAGCACAAAGAATCAAAGATTAGCATGACATATTCAACACAAGACATAGAGAAGAAATGAAGAATGCAATCAATAGAAAGTCAAAACCGGTTGTGGTAACATGGGAATTGATTAGAGTGGTGTGGAAAAGAGAGAGAAATATCCGGATTGAGGAGACATTGAGAAGTTAGACATTTTCGTGTACCATGTAGGGTCATGAGGGACAATAAGATCAAGAGTGAAATGTGTATAAGAGAATTTTTTGTTTTGTTTGGAAAACATTTTGTAATTTGTTTGAATTTTAGTTAATAAGGTATTTTTATTTTTTAATAAAGTATGCATAGAAGTAGAGTTTGTTTAAATATGTTGTGAGGATTGACAACTCTACTATGTATATTAATTCCTTGTTGGTATCAATGATTGATTAATTAATTACATTAATTAATTAAATCACAATGATAACACATACATCATGTAATATAAAGCTAGGATAAATTTTTAGAAATACTAATAATAAAATTTAAAATTTAAAATAAATCAAATGTGATACTCTAAAGCTCATCAAATGATGATGGAAAAGAAATGTGTTAGATATGAGAAATTTCTCAATATTCTTGACATTTAGGGTTGAAATAAAGACCTCTAATTTAGAAAGATAACTACTCTTTGTCATGGTTCACCTTTATGAATGTAGATCGAATCTATATCATGGAATTCAATAAATGAGTGTATACTTGAATTGGGAAAAGGAGTCTCATTTAAGTTATTTTGATTGATTTCTAATTTTTTTGTATATTAAGGTTAAATGCTTTTATAATATTTTTGAGAATATACCAAATTAAAGGGGTTGTGCTCTCTTTAATTGAATCCTTTCAAGGCTAGCTTTAGAACTTTGAGTGAAATGATCAAGGAAAACAAGCAAATATGCAATGGTCCTATGATTATGCACTTTGATGTTAATGCTACTAAATTATTTTTTTATTTCAAAATAGTTAACTCTATATGTCCTCAATGAGAAGTCATAAGATGTATCAAGTTATCCTCCACCTAGTGTTTCAAAAAATAAACGTGTTTGTAATGTTCCACCTATCGACGAGTAACTCTGAGTACCCCTGCGTACAGATGAATAACCCCGTGTATCCCTCTTGAATGTCGTACAATCATTGCAATTCTTGTTTGGTCAAATCACCATACGACCCCTACACCTAAATGTTTGTACGGTACGATAATATTCTAACCAACCCATACGGTAATATTGTCTACAACACTCCTTACCTTCTATATGGTCAATTATGCTCACCTGTATGACCCTTCAACAACCTCTTCCATGCTGTCAGATTTGAAAATGGCTAAAAAACCAACTAAAAAGTAGACTTATAAAGAGAGCAATGAAAAAAATTAAGTGTCCCCTTGGTAAGAAATACGTTTTAGTTTGTTGTTTAGACGTTTCCGTCAAATTCTTCCTACATGTGTATGTGGATATGTCGAACTTAGTAGTTAATAATTTTTGATACGATATTCCAAAATAATAGTGAGAGATTAAATCAAGTGAGTGCATGGAGAGAACACAAAAACATGAATTGGTTATGTGAAGATCAGATTATATGTGTGTATATATCATTGATTACATCAAATTGGTCTTCAAATGAAGACTTCACAAATTTGGTCCAACAGAAAAAAAAAACAAGGTGAGGATCTTGCACCTCCAAAACTGCAACAACGCAAAACTCCAACTGGAATTCACAGATATAAAGAAAATATAAAATATACCATCTTCCTACAATATCAAACATGGCCTTATAAAGAGCTCCAAGAAGTTTCGGGAAGGGTTACAAATAGGCTGACATACTTTATTTATTATTTTATTATTTGGGCCCCTTTTATTAATTAATTAAAGGTCCTTTATAATATTATTTAAATTTTGGGACCACTTAATTAATTAATTTAATTAAATCACTTTATGAAAAAATTTAGGACATCACAAATAATCTTCGCCCAAAGATTGCTTTCCCTCAAGCAATCCATCATCAAATTGTCAATCTCCCGCTTCAGATTATTGTTGTAGACTCTATTGCCCTGAGAGGATGGATACTTCATTAGCAATTCCATGTAGTCCCTGAGATATATGTTTGTATTCCATCCACCCTCAATCCAATCTTTTTTGAATTTCTTTAGGGACTCATCCAAAGAGGATTGTTGTTGGCTCCTTGGAGGGAAAGTCGACATCATTGACCTAATATTGTACTGATGGGTGTGTGACATGTAGCTCATTAGACTCTCATCAGTCTACTTTTTTCCTCTTGCTAGGGTCTAGAAAATTTGTTGATAACTTCTTCTTAGTTCCCTCAACAATAATTTCATATCCACTTGTGCATCTTTCCTTCCATCACTCGGCGCCATGATTCTCCCAACATGTTGGTAGAATCATCAGCTCTGATACCACTGTAATGTTTTGTCTGTTGGCGTGTGGATCTAAGTACCCTTGCTTAAGGACAAACAACATTGTGCATCCCTATTGAATGTTGTATGGTCTTTTCAATTACCATACGGTCAAATCCTTGTATGACCCCTAAACCCAAATGTTTGTACGATATGGTAATCTTCCAACCAGCCCGTACGATAATGTTGTCAACAACACTCCCTAGCCTCGCATGTACAGTCAACACTCATTGTATGGTGTATGACATCCACCATATGGATGTCCATACAGTAGCTCCTTACATTCCATACAGTCAACTCTACTCACCCATATGACCCTTCAACCACCTCTTCCATGTGGTCAAATTCCTCTTGCACATGTATGAAAATATGCTAAACTTAGTAGTTAACAATTGATGTTACGACATTCTGAGATAAGGGAGTTGAAGATTAAATCATGCGAGTGCATGGAGAGAACACACAAACATGAATCAAATATGTGAAGATCAGATTATATAT
>MU224108.1:755901-773188 GCA_018584345.1 Thuja plicata
AGGTAGAATAGGGCGAGGAGTTACTCCCACCGAAACTGCAAATACAGAATCGGGAGGATCTTGTGCTTACGAAACTGGAACAACACCAAACTCCAACTGGAATTCACAGATACAAAGAAAATATAAAATCCACAATCTTCCTACAATGCCAACCATGGCCTTATAAAGAGCTCTAGGAAGTTTCCTGAAGGATTACAAATAGGCCGACATACTTTATTTATTATTTTATATTTTGTGCCCCTTTTATTAATTAATTAAAGGTCCTTTATAATATTATTTAAATTTTTGGACCACTTAATTAATTAATTTAATTAACTCAGGGACATCACAAAGTTTTCTTAAATACAATAACCAAGCACACAAATCAATATAATATGTCCTAAGTTAGTTCACAATGGCTAGTGAATTGATTAGTAATTGATAATTTTGAATTTTAAAAGTTAAGGCTTGATATCCACACCTACCAGAGTAACTTGAGTCAATTTTACACTTGTAGATCTAATCTAGGGTGGCGTATAATGGGTCTAGGGGTCAAGAATACAAAACTAGTAGAAGAGATGAGGATATGTGATGTCATGAGTTGATTTGGTGCATAATTATGTCAAATGTAAACTAATTATTATACTTATCACACTCCAATCAAAACATACCCCAAACATATGGAGAAAGGACATTGGTGGAATTTTCATATTCTATTTGCATAAGGTCGTGCATTTATAATAGTTGCATACATTTACATAGTTATATATTATGATATCTTGCTTATACTTATATGTTTATCTTATTGTCATATGTTCATTTGTTTATTTTCTATGATGTTTATCATTCTTATATCTTATATCTTACATGGTCCTTATCTCTCATTTATGATTTTTTAAAATGTTTTCCTTTATTGAGGAAGCTTTACTTTCCCTTATTATATGCACATTCATGATCAAATTTTACCCATGTTTTTGCATCCTTATCACATAATTATATTTTTAGTGCTTTTAAATGTTTTATAAAAATCAATATCTTTTTCTTCTTATTTTCAATTCCTTTCATCCTATGTATGCAATAAATTGAGGGGACAATTTTCTTAGTAAAGGTGCTACCATTTTTTTTTGTTAGTCATAGTTTTATTACTTTATAATTTTAATTCAATCTCTTACTCTTGATTTTTAGTTTTATTATTTTTGAAGGTAGTTTTTAAGTAGGTTGTAGTTAATGCTTAAAAATATGTGACATATGGTGCTCATTATATATGGTTTTTTATTTATTTTGTATATTTGTTATGAAGTGCTTGTTATGGAGAGAGTACAAAATCAACATTTGTATTTACATTCCTTTGTCTACAAACAAGTGTTTACTTTCCACATTGAATCTTTATTTTACTTTAACAAATACTCTCATGGTTACTTGTATGCATGCATCAAAATAGGCAAAATGTTATGATGGAAATTGCATATGCATATTTAAGTCCATGTTGACTATGTTGTTCTTTATAAAATGGTAAATGTGCAAGTTGACAATTTTTTGCATGGATGTTGCAAGATAACTTATTCCTAATTTCATTCCATCATTGCACACCTCAAGGGCCCAAAATTAAACTAGAATCTTTATTATTTATTACCTTGGCTTAGATCTACAATGATAGAATTAACATATGTTATCTCTACATGCGTCCATATTTGAATGTCAAACTTTTAAATTTTAATTTTTTATATATTGGGTCCATATTGCCCCTTTCCTACTAGTCATTACGCATTATTTGAAGCATGATGTAGTTCAAGTTACACTATAGCACAATGTGTTTAAGGACATGCCACATTTCATCATTGTTATTGTTTAGGCGGAAAAAGAGATAGTCTAAATTGGTGTTCTTAACTAGGACCAAATCCTGTTTCAATAAATATTGGAATATGAACCGTGAAAGGGCAAGGTATGTCTAACTCACTTTCACATAGAGAGAGTCAAGCAATGTCCTTTACTCCTTTGGGTTGAATCTCCTTGTCATGCAAGATTGTTTGAGGTGTCAAATGAAAATTAACTAGGTCCTAAAGCATGTAAATGAAAATATACAATTAACTAAGAAAACACATTAATAACTACAAAACATAATCGAAGATAAAGATAAAGATAAGGAGGTGCATCTTTGATTATAATTTGATATAAAATTGGAGGGATGCTATCAATAGGCCCCTAGTCATGTCACACTCTGAACTACATATAGATATCAGATCTTGAATCAATCCTTTGCACTATCTTCCTGGGCAGTTTTGGGTAGAATTGGATAGACTACGGTGCTAGGTGCTCTAGTCTGGGGGACATGGGTGCCAACCAACACTATCCTAGTGATTATATCTTCTAAAACATTTTGTATATTGACCATGTACAATTTAAGATCTTAAATCTTTACCAGAGACATATTCCTAAACCTGCACAAGAGAGAGGAAAAGGGGTGTTGGGCTATATAGGGGATTGCCTTAGTCAAGCCCTCATTTCAACTATCTAAACCTTCACGAATAGTCAAGTAGAAGTTTGAAAATAATTGTGTATGCTCTAAATTTTAAGTGTATCTAAGATTGTGATGAGATAAAGAAAAAAATATAAATAAGAGTCCTACTCAGTTGTGTTAGAGTGAACCCTAGACAAGATGAACAAAGGTTCTGCATACATTGACTCTCGAACATATGAATCACTTAGATAAATATTGAAACTCAAATCTTAATATTACTAATGGGACGTAAGAATGACATGAAATCATACCCATTCCTTTAAGGAGTGGTACAAGGAAATCATCATTCAATGATTCCTTATTACACTCAAATATCCCTTGAAGCCTCCATGATAAAGTGCTTGATGAATACTTGATGATTGTCGATCTAAATTATTAGGTTTGTATAATCCTTATTGTAGAAATTCCTTTTCATGTAGCATGCACTTAAATCACATAATAAACACTTTATATACAAAATGAGGAAATATAACTAGATTTTATTTGAAACTATGACTTACATTAATTAGAAGGCCAACCTATAATTGTCATACTCCCATATAAAGGCTAGATATTAAAATAACAAGGTTTACATGTCATCCTCCCCAAGTTTTGGCCAGTGAAAAGGGGGTAAGGTGTTGTCTACTATTGACATAATATGTAGTTACAAAAATAGTTCAACCAGAATTATCTCAAGTTTTGAGGTTATAAAGATAATAGGGTCATGATGTTAGATCTAAATTGATATGGATGTTGACAAAATTGAAGTAGGGATTTAATTGTATTGATTTGTTCAATAGGATGGGATCCAATTTAAGTTTAAGGATTAAAATAACATAAAAGAGACACTAAAATAAGGGTCCAAATATAAGATTTTAAATAGAATAGGATTCATGTTTTTGGATTAGGTGTTACTTAAGCTAACAATGGTCTCAAATAATGCATATAGGAGTGAGAAATCTATAGCGGGTGCTCGAAGAGTGTGAAATTAGGGTCATGTACCAAGGGAGTACAATTTACCACACTAGATTTATCTCTCACTTTAGCGGTCATATGACACTATGTGCACATGCAAGATAAAGTATAGGAAAGTAAACATTTAGGAAAAGGGTATAATATGTCAAATAAAGCCCCTAAAGTAGCAAGTACTTGCAATGCAATGTTAGGAATCACATGCTTCAAAACAACTTTGTTACAAAAAATCAAAATCTCCTATAATACTATTTAAGAGTGATTAAATTTGAGGCTAGCTATATTCTACATTATTTTTGCTTGCTTATTTAGGAGGTATAGATAGGGTATCGAGTCCACCACATCAAACTGTGAAAAAAAACTGATGACAACATGATTTTAGAAGCCAATTTATCAAAATGGTGCCATGACAAAAAAAAGTATCTAGTAAGGACGAAAACTGAATCAGGATTCCAATGCAACAAACAAAATGTAAATTGAAGTTCTCTAGTTCACTTGTTATGATAGAAATATTGAAGTATGCTAAATTAGAGTTTGGAGATAAATGTACTTTTGTAAGGTAAAAACTAAACTATTCACCTTTTCTTATTCTCATTTTTCTCCAATACAGAGGAGTCCATATCGTTGAATATACCACATAAGTAAGATCCACATTCCACCTGGATGGAGGTTATAAAGCTAGTCATTTTAGAGGATTGTCAATTTTTTTTGGTTTAATTTTCTTCATGCTAGACTAGTCAATTTGTGGGACCCCTATTTGAATGACATGGTCCTATTAGGGTGTCATGGTCCCATTTAGGGTTTCATAGTCCATTCGAGGTATGCCACATGAAGACATAAATAAGTTGGTGAAATAATGTTATTGATGAGAACTTACTTTTGTGTTTATACTCTCATATTGTCACATGAGTGGTCAAATATATACCTATTTATGGGATCAAGTGGGGCATCTCCCCTTGATACACAACTCCTTCCATATGAGATAATATTACGGTGGGTATATCTGATGCCCATTATGAAATGGCATGATTTGATGTTGATGGCATTGATGGAGAGGTGAGATTTAGACACTTGTGCATTCCACTTACCCATTAGAGAGATAACACTAACACTCAAGGATGTGTATTGGATCTCATGGCTTCTAGTGTGTGGCATTACTAAGATGGACATAGAGCCACAATCTTATTTTATTATTGCATATGATCAACTATACCATATAGAGAGATCTACTTGTAGATATAGGAATTTTAGAATCACAACAAATAACAAAGAAATTAGAGATATTAACCACCAAATCTCAATTCCTAAGCAATTACCTACCCTGGTCAAGAGAGAACAATGAAACAAGAAATGAATTCCATATAAAATAAATGAATCCATTGAAAATAATTGTAAACCATTCATAAAAGCTATCCCTTGACACTTCCCTTCTTTATATCTTTTGTTGGCTCTCAAATTTTCTCCTTAACTTGATTGCATAAAGATTTGAAGTTTTTGGTTTGAGAAATAATGAAGAATGCACTTCATTTTATAGATTTTAGGATTCCAATGAATGGTCTAGATTAAGAGGCACTGACTGATAATGGATGGCCAACACTAATTGAGACTAAACTAATTAGACAAATGACTTAGATTGATTGACAAATGACTGGCTGCATGATAAAATTGATTGACGAGTTAACATATTTGACTGCTAGATGACTAAATGGATTGATCAGAAGATTGTATAAACTAAATAATCAGACTGTAAGTTAGTGGTAGTTATGGAGGTGGAACTAGAAAAATAAATTAGCATTAAATAATTAAAATAATTATTTAATTGTGCATGAGTGGGAAAAAATAAAATCAATATTTTGTTCATTTTTAGAAGAATCAGTTGACTTTGGGGAGATGAAATAATTAAATAAATTAAGAATTTATTTAATTATAGAAGAAATAGTTAGTAGATTAAATAATGAAAATAATTATTTAACTACATGTGAAAAGAACAAGAAAGTTAATTTAATTAAATATTAATGATTATTTAATTAAAATTTGAGAAAAAGAATCAATTAAACAATTAAAAATAGTTAATTAATATTAGAGGAATAATTAGATAATTAAATAATCAAAATTATTCAATTATGTGAAATTGGGGGGAAATATTAATTTTGAAATTTGAATTGGAAGAAAGACACAAATTAATTAAATAATAAGAGTATTAAATAAATTAATAAGAAAATTAGTAAAATATTGCACAGAGATGATGAGACAATTTTAAGCGTCTACATTGCTCCTATAGATACATGATGTCACACCTTCAATGAATGGCTGCTACAAACTACAAGGGATACTCGTATCCTCGATCGAATACTCATCGTTATGAGTGCACTAGTCATAACACCCCATGGACAAGGCATGTACCTAGCTAGGAGCCTAGTACATACGATCCAAGTGATGGAGGAGAATAGGATCATCTTTGCATGGGGATGAAGCATATTGGCACATCTATAATATGATATTGGGAACTATTGTACTATGAGGGATACAATTTCAAGAATTGCATGCTTCTCTAGGTATGACCATTTGAGCATATAACATGCATCAGGGCAGTTGGATGTTTGATTGTGATTCCAACATCATACTCACAACCATATGCCTACTCATAACAAATTCCATGGCAGAGAGGTGATTGGTTGTATTGGAGAGTCACTTTTGATAGGCTATAAATTGTGAACATCACATGGAGACCATATAAGACCATGAGGAGGAGGCTAGGGAACTGGACAAAACTAGTGAGGATATAGTGATACTCCCTATTACATCTTAGTCACCATGATTGTATTGCAATGTCTTTTTACAATGAGAGAGTACACAAAAAAATGGTTACATACAAAGTATTCCTCTTGTTGTACCTATTTACATGCAGTTAGCTTAGAGTGCGACAAGACCTGAAGCTCAATAGAGACCCACATCATAGGATGTTTCTCTTAGAGACCTATAAGATGCAGAGAAGGATACTCCTCTAGTCTCTGACAAGGACATGGTTTTCATACACACGTCTTTCACTAGATGATGGAGTATACATGGTCCTCTCCCCATATTTCCTAGGAACCATCATGTTGGAGATTTGAGGCCATGAGTCAATTCAAGAGACGACGAGGAGGAGGGAGAGGAGTTAGATGAGGATGATGATGACATTCAAGAGTAGAATGATGAATACACCAGGTACTAGGATTAGGGTGAGTATCATGCTTAGGATAATGGGCAACCTGATCATCATACCAAAGACCCATGATCATTAGAGGGAAAAGGGAAGAGTGTGGATGGAAAAGGTAATGATGTCATAACCCTCTAAAGATTATTCTCAAGTGCGTCTATCAGCATTTCCAATCTCTTTATCTGAGATACCAAGACATCATGAGCATGGAGAGATGAGCAGAGCTACTGCAATGACCCCAACTATGCCATAGACTAGAGCATATCAGACATATACCATTTTTGACCTTAAGTGGATGGAGGAAGACCCGGGTAATAAAATGAATTGATATTGTAAACTTTTATTATGTTCATTTTGATTTCAATATACATGATGATGTAGCTGACATACTTGTTTGTTGTCTAGTAGTAGGCACAAGAGGATGGCACATGTTTTTGAGATGTGTTATTAGAGGGATTCCATACTTGATAAGCTCTTGGAAGTCACCAAAACTACTCTAGATCAAAACTAGGGAGACATGAGGAAATATTTGAGCTCGTGTCACAATTGTGAGCAAAGTCAGAGACTCTATAGTAGGATGTGGAACAATGGTGAACCATAGAGAAACGACTACATGGCATCGTCAATTATTTCAGGGTGGAGATGACATTGTATCAGAGTATATCTAGGGGATGGAGACGAGGAGTGACTCTAGGATTCAATCACAATCTACATCACTAAAAAAATGCCCCTCCTTTCCACATACACAACTTAGGCCTGAGGGTTCCAACAACAACTAACCATAGAGAGATGAGATGTATATGATCGAACATTATTTTTTCTCGGGGGTGAGTTTTGAACATATGTATCTTGTATCAAAAATATGGCACACACACACAAAGATATGTGTGTGTACATATATACATAAATTACAAATATATATATGTGCGTGTGTGTGTGTGTGTGGCATATCATATATTGTATCCCTATGCAATTTCTTACTCATCTAGGCCCTATTTTAGCATTTTTGAACTCTCGTTCTTGATATGTTTGATCTGAATTAATTCCAAATTTAATTTTGGCACCTCCTTAGAATTTTAGACCTCAAGACCTAATTTGAGCCCGCAATAGGGGGAGCAAGTCACCTTGGGTGACTCGCTCCTGCCAATCGGGGCCCAAATTTGAACTACTTAATGGTCAACTTGTAGAAGAAGTAATTTTAAAGCCATGTCAACCTGCTTATAAATTAATACCCCAAAATGCTCAATGAGGTATACAATCAAGCTATCCTCCCTTGTTTTGATATCTACACTCAATAATTCAATTGCAACTTCAAGTTCAACCATTCAAGTCCTCAAGAGAAAGTGATCAAGCATCGAAGACATGAAGACAAGGAGTAATTTTTATATGTATACATTCATGATGGAATCCATTATCTTATTTTCCTAAATTCAACTCTACAAGATCAACATCAACATCTTCATGCACATTTCAACACAAAGAAGGCCTATAAAGGTATAAACATTTCATTTTCAACTCTAGACTCAACTACATATCAGCACAATTTTATTTTCATTTTAAATTATATTCTAGTTGAGAGGTCAATTCCTAAAATTTTGTTTAACTTAGGAAAACCACTTTCCACCCAACATTTTCCTTCTATTATGTGTGTAGGAACATGCTAAAGATGTACAAAAAAAGTTACAGATCAAGCATTTAGAGATCTACTGTTTGTAAATCATTTTTTCAGAGAGTGCCATGAGTAGGTCACCCTGACCAATTTAGTTCTTCAATTTTTGTCCAAATTTCAAATTACAGGTCAGTTAAAATTTGCACTTCCCAAACTTTTTGTTCGAATTTGTCTATTATTTTTTGTTTGCTTATGCATGCAGAAAGTCATTTTTTTCTCCCTATTTTGATCTAGCTTCTTCATTCATCTTCCATAATATCATATTCATCTTCCATCTAGCAGGAAAGACCAATGAATTCACCTCATGCCCAATAATCCTTGAGCCAAGTAGATCATTCTCCTTCTCAAAGGTGATAAAAATAAAAATAGACCTAAGATTTATAGTTTTCCCATACAAGCTAGTGAACCCTATTTTTCCATCTTACATTTGGGTGAGCACGATGTCCCACATCTTGCTTTTGATTTTCATTTTTGTACAAAATATTTCCTTTCATGTATTGTCATGGCTTGAGATCAGTCATATTTCCATTTTATGAATGAAGTTATTGTGTTCTCTTGCTAGTTCAATTTTAGGTTTTGTCCAATATTTTTAATATGTTCCCTTTCATGCATATGATGATAAATTAATTCTTACTTTCATCCATGGACATAATATTACCCTCTCCCAAAATTGATACCATCTGTTTGAACTTCATTGTTTTTACAAAATTTGAAATACCATTGATGATAAAAAGGTGATTGCAATCTGCATAGTTTCTATAAATGTTGACCAACGTTGGATGACTACTGTTACCCAAAATTTCACCCCATGTTCAAATTTTGGCTAATTCCTATCCATGTCCATTTTCAATGAGTAAAATTTGTTAAGTCTTCAATCTGGTCAGAGTTTTGAACCAATTCCTGAACCTGTATTGGAATCCTACAAGTCAAATTGAACTATTTAAGTCTTCTTTCTTTAGAAACACCCAAGCCAAGTCTGAGTTTCATTTCATGCATCACATTCTGACATTTCATATTGAACAAATTCTTGGACCTATATCAAAACCCGACAAGTCAAATTAAATTTTTGATGCAAAAAGCTTGCTCGAGTTTGTGGAATATTCAATTATTGGTGCCACTCTTCGACAAGGCTCCCGATACTTTTTAGGATAAGTTTGGATAAGTTTGATGTGAAAATTTGATTTAAGTTTTCCAAAATGCTTGTTCCACTTTCTTTGTCGGACTCTGGCAGCCTATTATTAACCAAAGGGAGAAAGTGTTTTAAATTTTTTAAGTCGGTTCTATTTTCAGTGTCGAGCCTCGACACTTGTTCATGGACTTATTGATGAAGGAAAAATTTAAGGTCGGTTCAATTTCCAGTCCTACAGGTGCTCTGCAATGCCTCAATTGGAACTTTTTAATGAAAAGTTGAAGTTCGACAAAAAAATTTGATTTGTTTGAGTTCTTGTGTCAGACTCTGACAGCCTCGGTGGAACTTTCATTTGTGAGGAAGAAAAATAAATATAAGAAAGAGAGTGGAGTAAGAGAGAAATTCTAGAGAGAGAGGTGGACATCGATGGTGAAGTTGGACTTCTACTTAAGAAAACAAAATAATGAAGTGGATGAAGAATAAATGTGAAACAAAGTATCAAAATTTGTAAAGCATTCCAGAATTAACATTGCAACTGATGGGGCATTCAAAACCACACAAACTAAAAAATGACCAAAGTGTCAGAACATCAAAGTAGTACTACAACCACTATCAGGATCTGAAAGATATTCCTGAACTCCATCATTTTCTTTGATAGTCACCAGCAGAAGCATAGGAAGGTTTCTAATTTTTCCAAAGTTTGCTCGGTGACTTGTTGGGAGTTTCTAGATGTCCCAACAAGCTAGCAAGTATATGTACATGTTGAAGTAGATGTTGTTGAGAACAAACAAGTGCGACAACTCATTGAAGATTTCTCAGTATTTGGCTAAGTTGACGAGTGATGAATTGGATGGATACTTAAAAGATGAATGGTCCATGTGGACATGATTTGCAAAGGATTAGATTTCTTGTTGCCTCGTTAGGGTATTCAATTTATTCCAGCGAGTATATGAGCTCTTAAGTAAAGTATATGTGTACATCCATGTGGGTGAGATCTAGTCAAAGTAACAACTCGATAGCTCACCAAGGTCTCTAAAGTGTTAAAGTGTGCCAACGAGATAAAGCGAGAAATGATGTTGAATGAGTGGGTCATGTCTAAGACAATTTTTGAAGAGAACCATAAGATGTCATGTCAAAAGACTAAAAACACTACATATAACATCATTAAGAGGAAATAGAAAAATCTCATTGATATATGTTCTAATACATTTGGATAAATAGTGACAAATTCAATCTTCTAATCTTCGTGTTACAAAAGCTTTTGCACTGGTTGATAAAAATGCTACACTAAACAATCCATATATATTATAGAATCACAAAGTTTTTCTACTTGGTCACTTGTTGAATATCTATAAAGAATAAATCTCAAGGAATCGATGTTCAAGGTTAGAGTACAACTTTTGTGGGAGATGCAAAATACAAGTTGTAAATTTTTTCTTCAAGATATAATCAATTAGAAAGAAGACAAAATAGAGAATTAAAGAATTTTTTTCTAAACAAATAATGAAAATGTAATTAATTTTGTCTTTTAGTTTCCCGAAGGTTAGTTGATTATTTGGGGTATAACTAATCAATTAAATAGTCATATTATTTTGTAACTGATATGAAAAATTCCCTTGTATCTATAAAAGGGAAATGAAGATTGTATAGATGAGGGTATGACATCAATTAGTAATATATGATTATAAAAAGAATTATGTATCAATACTTCCTTTCCTATATGACACAATAAGTAAATTAATGTTTCCCAATCTGGGTTCACCTATCATATTGGCTAAAGTAACGAAGATTATTTGATGTTTCCTGTATATCGTGGCTTTTCTATTTATATAAATTTGGATATCAAGGGTATTCTAGATTGGTCAAAGAGACTCTCAATATTTATGTATGATCTACCTACTTGGTTCTTTTGAGGATGGATAAAATTCAAGTGATTAGGTTTTAGTAAATAAGATAAAACCATTGGATATATAAGGACTCAAATAGTTAACAGATTCACACAAGGCAAAAATTTACAAATCATCTGATAAGGTGATGCAAAACTATTGAAGAGGCGGGAAATTGACTCTATTGCCCACTAGGAGGAAGGCACTGGTCAAATTTTATTTCAAACCAATTAAATTCTTATTTATACACAATTAAGTTTTCAATTAGTAGGAATAGGAGTAGAGGGTAGATTATTTTGTTTCAAATATTCATGCCAATTTGGAATAGAGAGTAATTTATTTAAAAATATAAGTTTATAATCTGCTTGAACAAAGAAAGGTACACTCGCATTCGTCAAGGAGAGCCAGAAGTGCAGGGGAATTTGATCATTTTGATCAATCGTGTTTGTTGTCCAAGTCAATTGTAGAGCTTGATCATAGAGTCTGACATAGTCTTAGGGTTTTACAACCTGTAGATTTCAGAACCAATAGATTGGCGACTCTGCTAGGGAGTTGTATATGAAATATATTGTTAAATTTGGCCTAGAATCTTTGGTGTTAACTTGTTGAATTTTATATAGTTAATTTTTCCCCATCCAAGTCACACAATCAAGATATTGGTGACTTTTTTGGGGAGTTGAATGAAAAAAATATTGTTGAATCATAATAAAAAACATTTGGTTTAAATTGAGAGAGATTGGCCCATCCAAGTCACCAACAGATTGGTGACTCCACTTGGGAATAGTCATAGAATCTCCAACTATCATTGGGCAAGTCAACTAATTTTATTGAATAACGTGTTGCCCCTAGTAGAAGTGACTTTACTGAAGGAAAAGACCCAAAAGAAGAAAATAATTTATTCCCCTTTCAAACAGGTGGCGATTTTATTAAAAGGAACCTAATGAACAAAATAAGAAGCAATTGCAATAATTTTAGACATCTAAAATGTACCAGTATACATATCCCTATGAAGTTACAAATTTTATGGTGTATGTTATGCAACAATAGTGGCAACCATGCCCGTAGAAAAAGGTATTTGTTCTTGAAGCATAAAAGCCATTGAATTTTAGTAGCACCCCTAGTGGTCAGAATGATTTTACTTTTGAGCTCAAAAAATATGTGCCAAAATTTCATGGAGATGTTTCAGAATTAGTAGTCATACATTTGGAACTATTCAATGAGTTGATAACAAACTATCAGATTTACGAAGAAGATATTGTTAAAAAATTATTTGTAATATCTTTGGCAGGTCTTGCAAGTCAAATTTTTTGTATGCTACCCTTGCAAAGTGTCTCATCATGGGAAGAATTTGAAAGGTGGTTTCTAAGAGAGGTTACAATAGAAGATTATGCACATATCCATACAATTCCACTTTGTTCACCACAATACTTTGCATGCCAAAATAAGTTTCAGCCAAAATATGAGCATGCTTCACAAAATGTTAATCCCACAATGTATGTTGATGCATTATTTAGGATAAAGAAACAAGGAGAGGATCCATGTTCTCTATTCAAAAGGATCATAAATGCATATATAGAAACTCCACAATATTCTAGACCTCAAGAGATTGAATGTGTCAATTTATTTATTGAATTGTATGACCCAATTTTGAAATTTCTTCTTGAAGAGTTCAAATCAAAAGAATTCTCTCAAATCCATAATTGGTTGTACAACGTAAAAATTGTAAAGAAATGTAGGGCATACATTATTGGTGAAGGAGAGACATGTATTAGTGACTAGGAAGGTGAGGAATAAAATTTACATAGCAGTCAACATATTTCAAATCTGCTAGATATGACATATAAAAAGAACGCTTGTAAGAGCAATTTAAAACTTTTATGCCATACACATAGTGATTTCAAGAGTGAGGAAAAGAAAAGTAGTAACATAGTAAAGATAGAGGAGGTGAACATTTTTCAAGAAGATGTTGCATTTAATAAGGATGTGTATTATGAATGGCATATAAAGGAGACATATACCTAAAGGAGAGTTTCAATTTTTTTTCAAATCCATTGTTTGACCAAGGGTTAGAATATAATTACACAATCTCTTGTCGAAGTATGATTTAAAATGATTTTTATGTATTTTCAGATCCATTATATGTTGAGGACAAAGTATTTCCAGATCAGGGGGTAGTGAATCAATGTGTGATGTTGATAACCATATTGAGCATGTAAATAAATCTAATATATCATGCTTTGATGAATCTAATTTTTGTTGTGATGCTGATGAAAGAAAAGAACACATCAGCAGTGAGGTGAATGAGGAAATTTGTTTTGACAACGATGATAAAATTTGTGACTATAATTATGCATTTCACAACAAATAAAAAAGTACACATATTGATGTAGATACAAAGTTTTATTTTGACAAAGTAAGGATAAGGGGTGGTTGTGAATGCAATAGTATCTCCAGTCAAGAAATTGTAGGTGAAAACATGTATGTGGATGGATTTTCAAATTTGGATGAGTTTTTTTCCTAAAAATTTTTATGCATACATGAATGCATATTTGATCAATATATCAGATTTTGATCTTAAATTAGAGATGCATATTTATTTTTTCATGGGATGTTGATATGCTATGTCTAAGAATTATTAATTCAAATGATGGGAAAGTTACATATGATAGTGCACACACTGGTGACGTTAGATGTCAAATATAGTTTGATCTTTCTTTCTTACTGATTCAATTATACAGACAATGTTTGGTAAATGACTACAAGTATGATGAATGGAAGAGTCACATGAAGTATGGGTTTGATCTATTTGATGGTTATGACTTCTTGTCATCTAATGATAAAAATCATAAGTACATGCCTGATCCAAAATTACAACACGTTGTTAGCAGTAAAGAGAGGGATATGGTTAGTATTATAATGAAAAAGGTGACTCGGTATATTTTTTTATCAGACCTATTTGAATGATGTGATCAGATATGGGATGGTGAAATGTGATGAAAATAAGGTATATGACAGAGGAAAACACATACTTCTCTTTTATAGTGGTCTTGTGTCGTCAGCTATGGTTTGAATTTTCAAATTGTATTAGTTTATGAAGGAATTGCGAGTGCATGGACGATTCCCAAAACTTTTCTTTTCCATGCACTGTAGCTTAGGATGCTTCCAATTCTTTTGAAGTCAATTTGTAGTCTTCTTCCCCAAGAGATTTTTTGGATTCTTGCTATGCCCGTAAGGGGCATACATCCCCAACTAGAGCCACTATTGGGACATCAAATTTTTGCAAAATTTTAAGTACCATTAATGAGAAAAAAGTGATTGCAACATGCATCATATCTATGAATGGTGACCAACTTTAGATGAATACTAACCCAAAATTTCAACCCACGTTCAAATTTTGGCTAAGTCTTATCCTTGTCCATTTTAAATGAGTAAAATTTATTAAGTCTTTAAGTTGGTCAAAGTTTTGAACTAATTCTTAAACCTCTATTGGAACCCAACAAGTCAAATTGAATTTTTTAAGTCTTATTTCTTTAGCAGAATCAAAACCAATTTTTAGTTACATTTCATGCATCGTGTCTCGACATTTCATTTTGAACAAGTTCTTGAACCTATATTAAAACTCGACAAGTCAAATTGAACTATTGATGCACGAAGCTTGCCCGAGTTCGTGGCTTGTTCAATTATTGGTGTTACTCCTTGATAAGGCTCCCATAACTTTAGAGGATAAGTTTGAAGTGAAAATTTTATTTAAGTTCGCCAAAGTTCTTGTTCCACTTTTTGTGTCGGACTCCAATAGCCAATTCTGAACCAAAGGGAGAAAGTGTTTTAAAGATTTCAAATTGGTTCTATTTTTCAGTGTCGGGCCTCAACACTTCTTCAAGAACTTATTAAAGAAGGCAAAAGTTAAGGTTGGTTCAAGTTCTAGCTCTATCGATGCTCCCCTATGGCTCAAGTGGAACTTTTGAAGGAAAAGTTGAAGTTCAACAATAATTTGATTAGTTCAAATTCTTGTGTCAGACTCTGACAACCTTGGTGGACATTTCACTTGTAAGAAAGAAAAGGAAAGATAAGAAAGAGATCAGAGTGACAACCTTGGTGAAGATTTCACTTATAAGGAAGAAAAGGAAAGATAAGAAAGAGATTAGAGCTTGGTGGAGATTTCATTTATAAGGAAGAAAAGGAAAGATAAGAAAGAGATCACAGTAAGAGAGAATTTTTAGAGAGAGAGAGAGAGAGGCATACATCGATGACAAAATTTGAATTTCTACTTAAGGGAGTAAAAGACTGAAGTGAATGAAGAATAAGCGCGAAGAAGAGTATGAAATTTTGTAAAGAATTCTAGAATTAACATCAAAACTTGATGGGGCATTTGGAACCACACAAACCAAAAAGTGACCAAAGCGTCAAAACATCAAAGCAATACTTGTTCGACTATCGGGCTCTGAAAGAGATTCTTGAACTCCATCATTTTAATCGAAAGTCACTAACGAAAGCATAGGAAGGTTTCTAATATTTCTAGAGTTTGTTCGGTGACTCATTGGGAGTTTCCAGACATTTTTATGAGCTAGAAATTATATATACATGTTGATGTGGATGTTGTTGATAACATATGGTTGCGGTAACTCGTTGAAGATTTCTCAGTGTTCGGTCGAGTTGACAAATGATGGACTGGCTGATACTCAAAAGATGAATGTTCCATGTAGACAAGATTTACAAAGGATAAGATTTCTTGTTGGCTCGTTAGGGTATTCCATTTCTTCCATCAAGTTCCTAATCTCTTAGGGCCCGTTTGGTTGCACCCCATAAACGGGTTATGTCGCCCATAACCCGGTTATGGGGTGCAATTCCCTGTTTGGATGCCCTTTGCAAGAATGGGAATGTGGATTTTGAAATCCCCATTTCGCTGAAAACATGGATTTCACAATTCCACCTCAGGAGGTGGAATGACTTTCGAATCCACGGTTATGTGCTCAAATAAACCAAATTTAAACTTCCTGTCAGGTCCGGGCAACTCCACATTTTTGGATTGAAAATCCCATTTTAATCTTGGGCAACGTCTGCAGATATCCACATTTTTGGACGCTAGGGTTTGCCGTCTGCTGCGTGTTTTGCTGTTCGACGCTCGAGCTGCTTGGGTTTTTCCTACGGCAAGTGTTTGAGGAGGTCTGCGGAAACAAAGGTATGACACAGGAAACCTGGTGTGCCTTTTGATTTTGCTCTTTTTCTTTTGTCTGCTAATGAACTTTTAGAGCTTACAGATGGGTGTTGTGAATTTAAAGAGCTGTTGTGTACCGTAAGAAACCCATTATTCATGATTTTGTGCGTGCCTTTTGATTTTGCTTTTTCCTTTTGTCTGCTAATGAATTTTTAGAGCTTACACATGGGTGTTGTAATTTAAAGAGTTGTTGTGTATCGTAAGAAACCCATTATTTGCAATTTTGTAAGTAAAATATCTTCGGGTCAATTGATTCAAGGAAATGTCGTGAACTATGCTGTTCCATGTAAACGAGCCAAGTGCTATATTTACTCAGTTTGTTGATTAGGTGGTCAAATGTTGTAAATTTTTTTGGGGATGTTTTTTGCCAATGTAGATCCTAATTCCATTTGTTTTATTGTGCTGGATGCTCGAATGCAGCCAGAACTGGCCGAAACTGTAGTGTTTATTTTTCCGTAGCAAGTGTCGGCAGCTGGATTGTCAGCTTGATTGTCAGGTTGATTGGGGTGATATTTTCACCCATTTTTAGCTAGTTTGTTTTTGTGGAGTGTTATTTGAGTTAATATATTTCTTGCCGATGTATTCACACAACTCAAACTGGCGAACCCAATACAAATATTTGTGCTAGTTGATGTTCCATGCAGGTTTTTTCTGCTACTATTTTTAGGAACGTTGATTTTGGCCATATTTGTTTGTTTTTTGGCCCTCCTCTTTACTTGGACTTGTTAAATCCATTTAAAT
>MU224108.1:780549-832716 GCA_018584345.1 Thuja plicata
CTCTCTCTCTCTCTCTCTCTCTCTCTCTCTCTCTCTCTCTCTCTCTCTCTCTCTCTCTCTCTCTCTCTCTCTCTCTCTCTCTCTCTCTCTCTCTCTCTCTCTCTCTCTCTCTCTCTCTTGTTATTATTATTAAGTTGATAACCTGTCCTAAGTCACTTGGGGGCTTGGTGTTTCCTTGTCCCTTTTTCCTTGACAAAAGTTTCCAATCCTATGATCTATTTTACCAAGAGCACGAATGCAATTTCCTACTTTGACTAAAGGAGAGGTTAAATGTAGCATCATAAATTGCATCCTTATGCAATTTCTTGCTCACATAGGCCCTATTTTAGTGTAATTGGTCTCACGTACTCGATACGTTTGATCCAATTTAATTTCAAAATTAATTGCATGATATTTCCTTGGCACTTTGGACCTCAGGTCCCAATTTGAGCCTGCATTGGGGGGAAAGTCACCTCAAGCAACGCACTCCTGTCAATTGAGGCCCAAATATGAATCGCTTAATGATTAGCTTGCATAAGCGAGACTTTTAAAATTGTGTCGACTTTCTCAAAAATTAATACCTAAAATGTTGGGTGAGGTAGAAAATCAATCTTTCCTCCCTTCATTTTGACATACACACTCAAGAATTCAATTACATCTTCAATTTAAATCATTCAAGTCTTAAAGAGAAAGTGATCAAGCATCCAAGGCATTAAAGACAAGGACCAATTTTCATATCTACACATTTACGATGATACCCATTCTCTTCTTTTCCTAAATTCAACTCTATAAGTTCAACATCAACATCTTCATGAGCATTTTGACACAAAGGTCTATGAAGGTATGAACATTTCATTTTTTAGATCTAGATACTACGACATATCAACACACTTTTATTTCCATTTCAAGGTTAATTCATAAGAAGAGTTTGACTTAGGAAAAACCCTTTATAACCACCATTTTCCTTATTTTCTATGTGTAGGAACATGTGGCAGATGCATAGAAAAATGTTACGAATTGAGAATTCAGATATCTACAGTCTGTAGGTCCTTTCATCAAAAAGTGTTAGGAGAAAGTCACCTCAATTGACCCATTCCTATAAGTAGGTCACCCCAACCAACTGGTCCCTCTTTTTTTGCCTAAAATTTGGATCACAGGTTAGTTATTGTCTGCACTTCCCAAATCATTTGTCAGAATTTGCTGGTCAGTTTTTTATTTGCTCATACATTTAGAAAGTAATCTTATCTCCTTGTTTTTATCTAGCTTCCTCTTTCATCTTCCACAATTTGAGCCTGCATTGGAGGGAATTCACCTCAAGCAACCCACTCCTAGTGTCGATTGGGGCTCAAATATGAATTGCTTAATAATTAGCTTGTGTAAGCGATACTTTTAAACCTGTGTCGAAATTCTCAAAAATAAATACTTGAAATGATAAGTGAGGTAGAAAATTAACATTTCCTCCCTTAATTTTTACATCCACACTCAAGAATTCAATTACATATTCAATTTCAAGCATTGAAGTCTTCAAGAGAAAGTAATCAAGCATCCAAGGCATTAAAGACAAGGATTAGTTTTCATATTTATGCATTCATGATGACATATGTGCTCTTCTTTTCCTAAATTCAACTGTATAAGTTCAACATAAACATCTTCATGAGCATTTTGACACAACAAAGGTCTATGAAGGTACGAACATTTAATTTTGTGATCTAGAGACTAATTCATATAAACACACTTTTATTTCCATTTCAAATTACATTCCAATTTCAAGGTTAATTATTTAGAAGAGGTTCGACTTAGGAAAACCCCTTTATAACCATAATTTTCCTTCTTTTCTATGTGCAATAAGAAGTGGCAGATGCATAGAAAAATGTTACGAATTGGGCATTTAAATATCTATAGTTTGTAGGTCCTTTTGTCCAAAAGTGTTAGGAGCAAGTCACCCCAGTTGACCTAGTCCCAAGAGTAGATCACCCCAACCAACTAGTTTCTCTTTTTTTGCATAAAATTTAGATCATAGGTTAGTTACAATTTTCACTTCCCAAATCATTTGTTAGAAGTCACTTGTCAATTTTTTGTTTGCTTGTACATGCAGAAAGTCGTATTTTCTCCTTATTTTGGTCTAGCTTCTTCATTCATCTTCCATAATTGCATAGTCATCTTCCATATACCATGAAGGACCACCAAATTCATCTCGTGCCTATGAATCCTTGAGCCAAGTGGATCATTCTCTTTCTCAAAGGCAATTAAAGCAACGAAAATAGGCCTAAGCTTCCTAGTTTGCCTATGCAAGCTAGTAAACCCTATTTCCCCGCATTACAATACACACACACAGATGTGAATATGTATACACATACACATGTACATGTACATGTATATATAGAAATATATACATATATGTATATGTATATAGGTGTGCCCATTTATACACACACACATATATAATATGTATTTATATATTGCATCATAAATTATAAGCACCTTCCTAAGGTGTACAATTTATGCTTGTTTAAAACCCATTATAGTGTTTGTCATTCTTCCATGCGTGATAATACTTTCCTATGTATTTAATTAATACCTATTTAAATATTAGTTTCCATTAACTTAATTTACATGTGGGCCCCTAGTTTTAGGTGTGTCCCCTTTAATTATTTCATTCATTTATCACCTCTTGAATACATAAGCCCTATTTTATTATGGATGTCCTTTTATATTTATTTTAGTTTCAAACCTTAATTCCATGTGCGTTTTGGATGTCCTCATACCCTTATTAGCCCCATTTTAAATCTAAGCCTTGATTGGATAGAAGTGGGTGTTTTGTAAGGCATAGGGTAAGATAGGTTACCCTATTCCTTGGGAGGTGCTCTGTATTCGACCCAAATTTGAATGGTGCAATTGTCTTTTGATTTTAGTGGGGTGTTCAAACCCATGTCAGCCTCCTTCAAGTTTTGAGCCCTAAATGGCTTGGTGAGGCATAGTAAGGCTACCTCCCTAATTTTGGTGATCACAAATAAGCATTTAAGATCTATTCCATCAAACATTTATTCAAGTTTAAGAATTCAAGCAATTCAAGGTCTTTCCTCCCTCTATTGTGGCAATCTTCAAAAACCATTATGAAAACATGTTTTTATAGTTTCTTATTAGGTTTTTGTGGACTCTGATATTGTATCAACACTTGTGATTCCATTCTAAGAGAATAGTCATCATCAAGGTATAATACATCTTGTTTCTCAGATATAGGCTATGCTTCCTACAAGCATACTTTCCTTTCAATCAATTTCATGGTTAATTCCAAATTAGAGGTTTTACTTGGACAAACCCCTTTTCACAACATTTTCCCCATTTTGTATGCAGATGACAGGTGGCACAACAACAAAAAAGTCTATAAGAAAACCTGATAGAGATTTACTAGTGGTAGAAGTTTAATGAGGATCCACTGGGTCTAAGGTGCCTCCCAGGGTCTTAGGTGAGTTTATTCGCCTCATACCCTTCTGATTTTCCCCAGTCCTATCATTTCAGACTAAAATTTGGCTCATAGGTCAGCCACTATTTAAGATTTCGAGATATAATATTAGAATTGGGCTCTCTCTCTCTCTCTCTCTCTCTCTCTCTCTCTCTCTCTCTCTCTCTCTCTCTACCTAGTCCTAAATCTTGCATTTCCATTTTGATTTTCATAGTCATCTTCAATAATAGTGAAGGATCATTGCATCCACTTAGAATTTGAGCCTCCTTGAGCCTAATGGATCATCCTCCTTCCAATGTAGGAGGAGATAAGCCCAACGTTTCTAGCTTGACCATGCATCCTAGTGAACAATATTTTATTCCTTAAACTTTTTGTGAACCCAACTCCCTATATCTTAATTTTTATTTAGATGTATATATCTAATTTATATGCATTTAATTATCTTGTATTTACATAATATCTTCACTATATTTCAAGCATTTAGACAACAAGTTCAATCTCCCATTGCATGTGTCAAAAATAATAAAATTACAAAAAAATATTACTTTTCATGCATTGTTACTACATTTCATGTATCTATATTTGATTTGTATATATATTCATACCTTATTTTCATTCTATGAATGGAGTTGTTATCTTCATTTTCTAATTCAACGTAAATTTTTCTTCAATATTTTCAAGATGTTCCCTTTCATGAAAGTTGGCTAAATTTTTTGCAAGTAACTAAGACTATAACTTGGCAAAATTGTAACTTTAGACAACATTGTGTGAAATTTATTTCTCCTCTCAGTAATAGGGGAGGCTCCCTTCTTACCGCAGGTGGCTTCAACAAAAAATGAACTGAAATACAAACAATTCCTATTGCTACAGTAATACCGATGACTTAAGGGTTGACGTAAGAACAACACTTAACACAAAAGTTTACTTATAATAAATCAAAAAAATACAAGAACACAAAGTCTCATGTACTTATTTTGAAAAATGATTCCGAAAACTAGAATAGCCAGAAAAGCACAAAGTCTTTCGCTGAATACCCTCTACCTTAATAAAAACAATTATCACTGAAGCCCAAAGTCTTAAGCTCTAAGTTATTGCAGCCACTTCTACCTATATTAATCCTTATTCTTGAAGCACAAAGTCTCCAAGAACTTGTATTAAAGTGCTCAAATGATCCACACAAGATAACTATCAATTGAATAGAGTAAGGATTAACAAACTCAACTTAAGAATACATTCATTAATTTCTAGATTGACAACATTAAGTTTGTGAATCCTTATTCCTTCTATTCATTTCCTCAACTTTGCATAATGAAACTCAAAGTTTTCAAAATACAAGAGATTCAAGTATAACTTTCTTTCCCACAAAAAAAGATGAAAATACAATAGGTCTCACTCCTTTATATAGGAAAAGAAGGGAGATAAAAGTGGAAAGGAAAGGGGAAACCCTTAACCACCTTGACTTATTCAGTATTTATCCTTAACTAACTAATTTTGACTTATTCAATGCTACAAGGCTTAAAGCACTTGCAACATGATTACATTATGGAGGTACATGTTCTTCTGCATTTACATTAAGGTCTTGTCTTACATGTAATTTTTCCAAAAAACTACACTATTCCTATGAAAACATATGAAAATATATATGAGAGCTATCTTCAGAGAACATTCACAAAGGACTCAAATCTAATGAGGGAATCTTGTATCATTGTTGGATCTAGTGCGCCTATATATTGTACAACAATAGTTGCCTTAAGAACTGTTCTTGCACACTTGGAAACCACCTTGTTGTTTTCCCCAATGTTTTTTTGAATATTACTCAGAAACACTTTGTAACTTATTAACTTGTCAATTGTGCTGAAATCAAAATTATCCATCTCAAACTCCAGGCGAATAAACTTTGTGAATTCATTCATAAATTATTCTTCCTCAGCTAATTCACCATTTTTAACAACTACTTTGCATGTTAGTTCTTGAAAAATATCTCTGAATATGTGCTCCTGTTCATTGCACATACTGATAGATTCCTGTACCTCTGACATTAGTCCTTGAATGACTTGTCATTTGTTAATCATTAAATCTAATAATTCATGGTACATGTTCACAGAATAAATAACCTCATACTCACGTAGTGCATCCAGATCAGTTTGTGGCATGGTTTTCCAAACATTCAAGTCCTCTGAAACCTTCAACTGTTTACTGAAAGATGTAAGGAGTCCATTCAAATTATGCAGTCTCCCTAGTGTGCCTTAACACTCGATATGCATCTCTAATCATCCACACACCTTGTGACTCCAAATGAATACACCAGTCATCAACAACTTTAGCCTTCCACTCAAACTTCTCAGCATACCTGTTAGGTTCTTCTAGGAAAGAATAAATCAGGTCAACTTGTTGAGAAGAGTTGTTCATTTTTTCAATTGTCTCTAGAAGACGAACATTTTTTTGCCTTTAATCTGTTCTTCTTTTACCACAATTTATTATTCCTTTCTATAAGTGAAGTGACACCATCTTGTGCATCATGTTGACAACCCAACCATGTTTGTTTACCAACCTCTACTCTGGTAAACTTATAACCAGCAGCCTGAAGCTCCTCAGTTGGCTTATCAACAAGTGGTTCTACAACTTCTACAAACTTAACTTTATCATGCTCATCTACCATGACCTTGGACAATATTTTTGCCTTTTTATTCTTCAAATTTTTGACCTTGTTGATTTTATTGAAGTCAAACTCTTCAGGAAGAATCTCCTGCTTTTTCCTCTTTTGAGTAACAAAATTCAGCCAAGGAGGTAAATAGAAGGTAGAAGATATTGACGCTAATATAGTAGTCATAACATTTTCCACTTCCATTTGTGAAACAGTTGTGACTATAGTGGGAGCTTCTATCTGAATTGCCACCAGTGTTGAATTACCCTGCACTAGCTTAGCCATGAACTACTCAAATTGTGTAGTTGTAGTCTCAAACAACCTCATGGATGCTTCATTTGTGGGAGGAAATGTTGATTATGCATCAGACACGTTCTCCAAGTTCTCCAATGGATATTATGATCTATATGCTGGAGCTCTGAAGGAGATAGGCATAGCCGGTGTAACCAGAATGAGATCCACAGGAGGAACATGCACTGTAGAAAAAGAGTCTACATTTGTGTCTAACAAGGATTCAAGAGACTCATCAGCCACTGTTGAAGAATATGGAAAAGATTTTATGTCTGATGTCATCAAGGAATGTGATACCCCAAGAATAGGTTCCTCAGTCATCTCATCTTCACTTGATTTGATATGCACCCTCTCAGGTCTTGGAACCTTGACCGCAACCTTACACCCTTTGATGGTAGGCTTTGGAATAACTGGATGCTCTAATGTAAATGTTCCATCCTTCCCTTTGCCCTTGATTTATGATCTTTGGCCCACTGGACCAGCAGGATCAAAATCTCTACCTATTTTAACTTTTATACATTTAAGACACCTCCTTTTCAACCATATATTTATGTTAGCCAGGATGAGATGGAATCTATCCCAAATAGACATGTTTTCCTTTACTGACCATGAAGGTGGCAGAATAGGCAATTTCTCCACATGATATATCTCATAATCTATATCAAGAATCTTTTCATCATCCTCCACACCGTCAGGAATGCCAACTTAAAATCCATTATCTATTTTATAGTTAGCCTACAATAATCCATCTTTCTGATATCATTCTCCATGTGCATATCTTTCCAGAGGTCTTCAAGACGATGCACATGCACGAACCATCTTCTCATCTTATCATTCAGGCCTCTCTAATCGAAGAAACTCTTGGAGACAAACTTCTTAAGAGTAATCTCTTAAAGTTTGTATTCCATGTTCTTGGCTTTATGTACAATATCTAGAGAGTAGCCCCCAATCCTTCACGGATTGCGTGAAGAAATCCCCACTCCAGGCCTGTACAGGGTTGACTGATATGATTGTTCCACCATGAGATGTCATGTTAATTCCATAAAAATGATCGTATATGTAGGATAATGGGGTAAGTTATAGGGTTTACCTCGAAAATAGCCAACTCTGAGATATGTGAAATTGGGAATCTGCAGAAAAAGAAGTCATACTCACAAACTTTATTCCAAGCCTCATTTGATACACACTTCTTAGGAAGCTCTTCATTGAACAAGCACATGTAATATCGAAAGAAGGAATCTTGTACCCTCTGATAATGAACCTGACTAGACCTTAAAGTGAGCTACTCATAATGCTCCCATGCAGGAACAAGTGACCTATCTCCTTTTATGGAAAGACCAGAAAATAAACCAAGGGAAACAACAATGTATACTATATATGAGTTCATATAAAATGTAGAATCAGTGGGTACCTTAGATAACTGTTCACACAAAATATCACTGATAATTTTCCCCTAGAATATTTTCTGCTTGGATCCAATTATTATGGAGATGAATTATTACATCCAAGGCTCAAAATAACATGATTCCTTGAGTCCCCCAATGTTGCTGAGCAAAGTAATGAGATCATTGATCTCCTCCTTGAATTCAAATCTATGCACCTCCTTCGGCCATCTCACACCAAATTAGGCCTCTTCATAAATAACCAGTTGTCATTGATGAATTTGATGCACGATTTATTGTTTTCATTCAATCTCTCCAAAGCCTTCTCCTTGGATATATTCATCACCACAGGAGTGGGTGGAAATTAAAAAATCATGTCAATAGTATCCGGATCAAGACTTATGATGTTATTCTTGTCTTGATCCGTAATAGTTCTAGAGGAATAATAAATTTTTTTGGCAGATGCCATCATGAACTCCAGTTCCAAAGAAACAAAAAGAATTTAGCCACCAGATTATAAAGCTCTGCTTAATGAGAACCATCTCAAACTTGAATGAAGATTCAACTCTTTCAAGGAATTTTGTTATATTCAAATGACCAAGCTTTGTATCCTGGATATCCTCCACAAAAGAAGTAACCTGGGAAGAAGAAATTCAGTTCTGATACTTGTCATACAAACATTTCATCTTCTTTTTCTCTTTACCCTTGGAAGGAACAATTTCCTCCGACGTAGCAAGCATGAATGCAAGAGACACTGTTTCGTGGAAATTTCAAAAAAATGAGTACATCTTCATGCAATGAATCCATATAAAGCTATTTTTAGCACAAAAGACATAAATCTTGGAAACTCGCAAGTGGGCTATAAAGCTAGAAAGGCTTGGAGCAGCATGGAGTGATTAATTTTGGAAAAATGGCTTCTAAAATGAAGAAGAACCATAAAAATGGGTTTTCTTGGAAGTAATGCATATGCGGGCAACAAGCTTTGAAGTGACAAAAATGAGCATAGGAGGTGTATATATATACATGGATAAGAATTCGTTATGAGATGTGAGGTATTTGGAAATGTTTGCAACATGAAAGGCCATGGAAAAAGCATGAAGGTGAGCTTTCTAAACTGCTTTGCATATTAGGAACTTAGCTCATTTACTCATACACGGGATTTTAATGCCCTATTTCAAGTCAAAAGCATGTATAGCATGAAAAGTTGGGTTTTTCGGTCTATATTACATGCTAAGAAGGACTTAGCTCTTTTTGAAGTAACTCCATACTTAGGATGAGGTTTTAAATTTTGACTACATATGCAAATATGAATAACTTCTTGCATATGCATCTTGAAGAAATTATACAGAAGTAGAAGGATTAAAAACAAAACTAAAAGCTTGTAAATTTGAAAACAAAATGAAAAGATATACATTTGTAAAATCAAAACATATATACAAACTTGAAACAAAAACCCAAAAGATTGAAAACAAAACTTACCTCTTCCTTGAGAAATGCAAGGAAAACAACTCTCTCAAATCTCTTAGAACAATCTGAAAGAAATCCAAGAGATTTTTGGAGTGAGATAAAAAATCAAGCATAGTAATATATAGGGAAATCATTTGACAAATTATTCCAAATGAATTAATGCTTTATCACGAGTCATTAAGCAATGAATGACAAATTTCTTTCATGGAGATTCAAAATGCATAAAATTAGCAACAAGAAAGAATATTTCAAACTCAACAATAAACATTCAAGAGGATTTTGAATGTATGTGCTTATGAGGGATTTTGAAATGCATATGTAATGTAGGTAAAACAAAATGGTGCCATTAGAGGAAGCACACGTTTTGTATTCATGAAAACATGCATTTAAACATACGTATTGTCACTTAAAAACATCACTTATATACTAAGTGCTTGATACCATATCTTGGAAGATGATCTTTTAAGCTGAAATGCATCAAAGAGGCATGCCTTCACTCGGCCTGGATGCCCCATACGGGTTTCAAAATGATGCATGCATGCTTCAAAATCCTTAGTTAAGGAAAATACAAGCTTTCCAAACCAAATCATAGCTACGTGTGGCTTCACTTACATGTTAAAAGAGGTCACCATTTTTTCACATAAAAATGCCCTAGATGAGGTTTCTGAAGGAAATCACAGGTTTTAAAAGGTGCTCCAAGATAAAGACTACACATGCATTTAGATGCAAAATCGCCACCATGAATGTCATTAATGTGTTTCGAAATACTCTTTGCATATGTACAAAGAATGTAAATGCCTTTTTTAAAAACAAACAGTCATCTTGTATTTTAATGAAACCGTGACTCATAGAGGGAGAAGCATGGGTTTCTTGAAAACATTTACATATGTTTTCATAAGACAATCATATGCAAACACGTCTAAAAATGACGCCTTCCTAGACTTGATGAAATCACATCTTGATAACGGGTTTTTAGAAGTCTTTAACACATGTAAAACCTTTCAAAATCACCACCAATATAAAACTAAGAGATTTATATGATTCATAACGGGTTTTTAAGGTTTCATTGCATTTTTTTTTTAATGTTTTTAAGCATGCAATAACATGCACTGGTTTTCAAAAAGGCCACCTTTATGGCCTGGGTTTGATATGCATATGGCGACATGTAATATTATATGAAAAACCCACATAATTGCATCACTTAACTTTGTTTTTATATGTAACCTTATAATTTTAAATGATATGATATGCACACAGGTTTAAAAAGTCCACCATCAATAAAAACTATAGGTAAAACTTCTCAGAATGCTATGCAATTTTAAAGTGGGATTTTAAATCCACTTTACATATAAATATCATTTTTACTTTATGCTATTAGCAATAAAAAGTCCACTTTTAAAGGATTTAACCAAGACGTGCAATCGGGCAGAAAAATGACACCGACAGTATGCTTCAAACCTTAATAACCTGAGCTAAACAACTCCGATTGTCGCCTAAGATAGCTCAAAACGAGCAAAATTCAAAAAGATACAAACCAAAGGCAAAAACAAGATTAAAAACTAAACACAAAACTAAGAAAAATACCTGAAAGTTACAAGGATTCAAGTGTTTGTCAACAAAGATGAAAATCTCACTTCCAGCAAACAATGAGGTGATAAGCTTGACAAGAACCTTCAGAAAAAATGTTCCTAGGATGAAAAGCCCAAGATATACCAAGGGATGACTGATTGTCTTAGACAAACATCTTTTAAGAGCATTTAAAACTTGAGAGGAAACACCTACCAATCTACAAAAAATTGCATAGGGTTGTCCAATTTTGTGAATCTAAAATTGAGGACAACAATGAACATTATAATAACTTTGTTCTTCACTTCATCCATATCCATAATATACCCACTCCCAAAATTTATCCCACCTATGAAGATATTTTGTTTCAAGAAGATATTGTCAACACTTCTTCCAAAAATCTCCCTCCTAGGGATGAACACTTAAAGAATGATGTAAATCCTTCTCCTAAATAATGTCTCCCTAGTGAGGATATTTTGGAGCAAGAGGAGGATATTATAAACACCTTTATTAACTCCGCCTTATCTTCATTACATCTAAAGGACATCTCTTCTAGAGATGGAGCATTGATGGGCATTCCATCTTCTAAAGCTTGTCCAACTCATAAGGATACCTTGGAGGAAGAGGATAATGATGACATGTAACTGATTGAATGTTTGATAATGTTAAGTTGAATATGATGCAAGACATTAAAACAGTTAATGGTTTGTAGTGTCATTGATGTCAACTTGATATCATCTGTACGGTCATGTACATAATGCCAAAGACTTCAGAGAATCAATGGAACAAAGATTATGCTTTCAGCAATGCATAAAAGTCAAGTATTCACTAAGTGACAGACAACACCGATGGAGTGCACACCATCGGTAAAGGCAGAGAAAAATTCATAGTGATGCCCGACGAGCAAAAGACAATGTTGCCCGATGAAGCAAAATCCTATGATGCCCGACGGACAAAGATCCCGAAGCTAACTAGAGTTGCACCGACGGAACTGACAGTTATCACCGACGACTAACTGCAGAGTTGACCGACAAAACAAAGAGTTCAGAAAGTGACAAAATATCTAGTTGGCAGAGCTTAAGGATAGACTTAATTGGTTGTTTTATTTGTTTTATTCAACCAGAGTTAAGTAATTGATTTAAAGAAGATTTGTACAGTTGGCAAGAAGATAACTATGAGATAAATAAGGAGTTAAAGCCGTAAATCAGATTGGCTGGATTGTTTTTCACGCCAAGAATCAAGAATCAAGAATCAAGAATCAAGGAACATCATGTCTATATAAGAGACAAGTATAATTCATTTCTACAATCACTAATCACGAACAATCAAATACATGGAAGGGGAGTGAATAGAAAGAGGATGCTGAAGAGAAACTGGTGAAGGATAACTTCATACAGTCTTGATCAATCAAGCTGAAGGAGAGCTAAAGAATTCTGCAGAAACTGACGAACAGTGAAGCACAGCATCACAAAGCAGAAAATGTGGAGCACAAAGAAGTGAATTGATACATTGATCAGAGAGGAATTGTACTTAAATAGATCTGAAAATCTGCAATTCAAGTTGCATTAGAAACAGGTCATAATGTTTCAGTTTAACCATTGAAGCATCAAGTCTCTTAACAGAGCAGGACTTGATCGTCTTCTATAATTGAGGTATATCCTAACAGATTTCCAAAAAGGCTGATTCATGAAAGTAGCATTGAATTTGCATAAAGCCTATTGACAGCCTAAGAAGAAGGTTGATTCAAGGATGGTAGCAAGATTTGCCTAAAGCCCATTGACAGTCTAAGAAGGAGGCTGATTCAAGGATGGTAGCAAAATAGATGCCAGATACTAAGTGACAACCTATGTATAAAATCCTCTAACAAGGTCACACTTAATAGTGTGTTTGTAACCTTTAACAGGGTTGGCTCCTAACAGGGCTCACTTCAGAAGAGTGAAAATTTGGGGTACCGGTCCCAGTGGTTTTTCCCTTAATAGGGTTTCCACGTTAAAATCCAAGTTTTATGTGTGTATGGTTTATTACTTTATTGTTTTACATTTCACATATGCATTTCTGGATTGATTGGTATACTCTACATATTTATTGAGTATCGGTTATAGTTTTACTGCTTATCGGTTATCAAGGAGAATAAGGACAGACAAGGTAAACCGACAGACAATTAGTTATTATAAGTATCTCATGGCATGCATCTTGTAGGGACTTAATAATATGAGGTGTATTGATTGGTGGTTAAAGATTAAAGGATAAATTTTTGAGGCCACTAATTCACCCCCCCTCTCAGTTATTACTAACAGATAATATTATTACCACTTTCTTTGATGCTCTCCCTTTTATAGATGAAACCTTTCACAAAATAGAGACTCACAAATTCAATTCCATCCATGTTTTTATAGTGGGAAGCCTAACATTTTTGTCCACCTTTATCAAGATGTCTCTCAAATTTAAAACAAACTGGTGATAGTGGTTAAAGGTGCTCAACAACTTGATTATCATGTATTCACTTACACATATAACACTCAAAACACCAAAAAAAATTCCAATTATCTTCCCATTTCTCAAACTTTTCTTCCTCCGCCCTCGTCCATCACAACAATTTGGTAAATAGTATAATCTCATTGGACAACTTTGTGCTACTCATGCTAAGAAAACCCTTTGGGATTTGATTCAAATTTCACCCATACACCATACTATGCATCAAGATGCTTTACGAAATCATGTTGGACCTAATGATGTAGTAGTCTTGTTAGAGTGTATGAATATAATTAAAACTAACATTGACATTGTGCTCTCCCAAGATGATTTTCCTTATTTAGAAGTTCAAAATCAATGTGATCATCTTATGATTATAATCATTATCAATGAAAATGACATTAGAATAACCTTGGTTGGTAATGGATTCATTCTAAATGTTTGCGGCATTAATTTGTTACATAATTTCAACATAGATCCCATGCTTATCCAAGCCTCTAATTCTCTCTCAATTTGTGGCTTTGACAACATTGCTAGAGAATCCTTAAATACAACCGCCTTACATGTTACAATAGGTATAATTACTTTACCTACACTTATACATGTCATGCCCAATACCCTTACATATAATATTCTTTTAGGGAGACCTTGGTTTCAATCTATGCAAGCGATCCCTTCATCTCTTCATCGTAGTGTCAAGTTCGTCTATAAAAATAAAATGTATACAATTTTAGTCGATCCTAAATTACAAAGTTGCTTGCAATTGGAACATTCTTCTATTCCTTCGTCAATACAAGTTGATACAATATATCCTACCCCTCAAGAAAAAATTATAGGAGATTATTGGGGGTCATTGGAATCTAAACCATCTTTTTTGGGAGAATATAAAGTTCTTGAATTTGAACCTGGTGCATTTAAGAGGCCTGGAGTGCCACTTGTTGAACCTTCTCTTCCTAGCATCTCAACTCATAATCTTGAACATGGTCTAGGATGAGTGCAAAAAGCGTTAAAACTCATTAGAAACCTACATCACACTTTCCTTTGGAATATTTTGGTTTCCAACCTCCTTTTTTCCATCAAACTGCTTAATGTCTAATTCTTCTATATCTTCTATGCCTATTTTTAATCAAGATAATATTTTTGTCTGATCTTCTTTGTGCCAAGTTGATTACCCGACCTAAATGAAAGAAGAAATATAGACAAGATCTTATGAATCTTCCATTTTGTAGGTATCATCAATACCATGACCACTCCACTAACTAATGACAAGATTTGCATTATAAAATTTTAAAACTCATTGATCGTGATATCATTTACATAACACGTCACAATGAGTTGTATTTCAATTATGATTATTTTAAATAATATTTAGGTTTTGATTATGTTTCTCCACACTATGTGACATTGATAACTTGTTCCTTAGGGACTGATTTCCATTCATGGTAGTATAATTTTAGTTGCAGTAATACAACATAATAGCCTTTCTATCCTTGTCTATATGTCTAGGGGGCAAGGGTAGTGTTTCAATTCCATATCCTTTCTAAGGATCTACTTTCCCTTAGTTAAGTGGTATTTATTTATTATGTGACATCCTTTCTTACATGGAATTGATTGTCTTGATTAGGGGTTCTCTCTTATGCAAGAGGTGTGTATCCTTAATCACAACCTCTTTCTTGTTTTTAATTCCATGTCCATAGGAAAAATATCCCTTACTTTTGGGCTCAAAGTGTGTTATCCTTCATCGATAATCCCTTTACCTGGAAATGGGGGAGAGGGGAATTATTGTTCTCCTTCCCCTCTTTTGGTCAATGATGTAATCTTTGTTCCAAATATCCTCTTGGAGGTATGTTTCTTTGAGCAAGGATCTCTTTTTCCTTTCATGCATCCCTCAAAAGGATCCCTTTACACTTGTTTCATGATATCTCTTTAAAACTATCTCTTCCTTTCCTCATAAGAGTTGTGACCTCTTTGACTTGGATTGAGTGTTTCTTAAAGGACATCTCTTTGGCATTGAAGGCGTTTATCTTTGTTCTTATTTTCCTTAATATGTAAACATTGTCCTATTTTTTCATCTTAAGGGAGAGCATATATGATCTCTTTGTTGAAAATGTTTTGGTTATTTTTATTTCAAATATTTAAGGTTGAGTGCACTAGCACAATACAATTTTCTAAGGCCAAATGACTCTCTTGTGTACCATTTTTGTGGATTTCCTTAGATAGGACGCTTTCCTTGGTTATCCTTGGGATTGGTTGAACTAGTGTAACACAACTTTCTAACTTATTTGACCTTTCTTTTGTGTATATTTTTAAGATGAGTTGACTAGCATAACATAACTTGTTAGCCCATCAACTCCATCTTTGTACCAAACTCTCTTTTAGGATGAGTTGACTAGCATAATATAACTTGCTTTTGATTCTCCCTTCTCTCTTCACATGGATCACCTAGCATAACACAATTTTCTAGCATGTGTCATTCATGTTTCTCTATCCTCCACGATCCCATGCCTTGATATTTGGTTGGATCTTGGAGTCTTATCTCATATTTGATGTGTGCTCTTGCTCTTTCTATGAGACCACTCGTGCTCTTGCAATATCATTCCAAGCATGATACTAGCGATTAAGACATTTTTCTCTTCGAGATCTCTTCAACTACTTTATTTGGAGCCTTAGTTTTTAATTTAATTTAATTTTTTATTTGTTTTATTTTATGTTCCCAGGCACATGGTTGTATGAGTTAAGCTCCTGGGTTTGGGGGCTTGCTCCCTCGAACTTCGTGGTGTCTTATTTCTTTGAACTATTTCCCATGATCATCTCTCTATCATATCTCTTTCTTCTTCTTTACTATGAGTATGTGTGTAGGCTCATACTCCTGCTAAAGCGGGGGCTAAACGTAGCATCACAAATTGTAACCTCCATTCTTTAGGTGGACAATTTATGCTTGTTTAGCACCTATTTTAGTGAGTGTTCATTCTTCCATGCACCATAGAACTTTGTTATGTATTTAATTAATAAATATTTAACTATTGGTCTTCTATTAACTTAATTTACATGTGGGCCCTTAATCTTAGGTTTGCCCTCTTTTATTATTTTATTCATTTACCACCTCTTGCATACATAGGCCCTATTTCATTATGGGAGGTCTTTTTGTATTTATTCCGATTTCAAACCTTGATTCTCTGTGCAATTTGGATATCCCCTCACCCTCATTGACCCTCAATTCAAATTTAAGCCCCACGTGACAATAAAACGTTGACTAGGAAGTAGAGTCCTATAACAACTTGTCTTCTGGCTGATTGGAAAAATGTTTGTTTGGATTCTTTTATGAAAAAGCTGATTTGCAAGTATTTTTTTGGTGTACATAAATGAATTAGAATTCCTATCCGACTTCTTTCAAGTTGTATCTCAGATTGCAATAAATGGAAAAGTTTGACTAATTTTGCTACCTTTCACATCGCTACTTTCTATAGAGTCAAATTTAGATGAGTGGTGATTCTTTATTATTCAAAATTAGCTCAAATGTCTTAAAGGTTTTTTGCTCCTCATTTTAAGCTTTCCAAATCATTTTAAAAATCCAAATTTCATTAAGAAACATGGAATACACGCCCATTTTTATAAAACTAGGTTTTGGCTTTTTCTACACCTCCAAAATTTGCTGAATATTGAAAGTGTCAACTTTTTTATCCTTCTTTCCAAGTGAAGATTTATTCTGTAGGCATAGATATAAGCTACATTGAAAATAAACCATCTTATAATTTTTTATGTATTTATTTGACAAGGCCCTTAGTTAGTTTGGAGTTTCTAAATTTTATTATGCCAAAGTTTTTCATCAAATGAATGTCAAACATATTTGACAAGGCCCTTAATGTGTATCTTGTTGGAAAATAAATTCTAGACATGTTTTGTAATATATTATGTCATTGATTTGAGCTAAGTACCTTATTCAATTTATTTGCATCACATTTATTACAATATTTTGTGTGTTGCCAATTGTTAGTCCTAAATCTAAATCTTAAGGTTTCATACAACCAACACTAGTGTCTGATTAATAGAATATAACTACTTTTTCTAGAAATAAATTTCATAATATACCCAAACTTAAACTTTGATAAGGGTGTATTCCCATCAAAGGGATCATAATTTTTTTTTCCAATTATAGAGAGATATGTTCCATGATACAAGGAAACAAATGTTACAAATTAACTAAAATTTTATCCTAAAAATCAAAGCTCCAAAATGTTTAACCTCCAATGGTTATCTTTGAGGAGAGGTTAGAATTTCCCACACTAGCTTAGGTTTTGTACCACGTGTCATCATTTAGAAGGAATTGACATTTTTTATTTTCTCTAGTAGATTTTATAAACAATATTTTACTTTTTAGTATTGTAGTTTTAAAGCAAATCATGAAGTCACTAGTTTACTACAAATTCTTAAACAATATTTTATTATTTATTGCTTCTATTAAATTAATGGGATCATTTGATTTTAAAAGAATCTTTTTTTAGTATCACTTGTTTAAGAAGCCAATCCATGTAGGAGGCCTCGAGATATATTTCTATATGGCAATTAGAACTTTGTCTTGAAAATAAGTGTTCTTACTTTTTGCTTTTCAAAATTCTAGTTATTGTAATACAATTAATTTTTAGCATTAACTAGTGCTTGTAAAAGAAAATAATCTCTCGTTGAGTTAATCTATGTCAGACATATAAATACAATAAAATATGAAATTAACCTAGATTAGATCAATAATAATTAAGAATAATAAATTTGGATAATTCGAATTGTTATTTCTCAAAATCAATTGCAAGTGCTTTAGGTAAGTAGCTCTAGAAATCAAAGAGGAAATCCAAAAGCGATGACTTGCAGATTTGATTTGCCTTTGTATCATAAATGAATATACACTTAGTCTTGAGTTCCATGTAGGTTTGGAAATATGTATAGGTTGATTTTGTGGCTCTAGGTTAATTTCATAACATAAATATTGATTTGTAACTAACAAATTTAATTTTGTGAAATAAATAGTTTGCTATTCAATTTACTTTGATCTACGCTTCTTATTGAATATTAAGGATTCATAGTATTAAAAAATGTCTCAATGATTGTTTGGTTGCATAGTTCTAGCTTTCCTCTAGGGTTAGTTGCCTTGAAAGATAAATTTAATAGTTGTTAAATGACTTACAACAAACAAGCATCATGCAATCTAGATGCTAATTCTAATACAATATTTTAATTCTTTTTAGTGCTAAATTAAATAATCAAAATGTTCTTATAAGAAATAAAGAAAGAAAGATTCTCTTATAGTCCACAACATTGGGAAATTTATACATGGGCCTATAAATGAATTATAGTAATATGGGACTACCCCAACTCCCTAATCCTTGTGGGAGACACCTAAATGTGCTACAAACAAGACTTACATAGCTTACTTCCTATAGAACTTGAACATATCACCTTTCCTTTAAGAGAACAAGTTCTCTCCACTTGGGCAGCTCAAGTTGTACAAACACATCTCCTTGGAAATGCAAATGATTATTCAATAATTAGTTGATGATCATATATATTATAATGCTAAATAAATGCCTTTAAATTTAAAGACATAACAATTCATCATAGAAATGTGTACCTATTGGAGCTCTAATTTTTTGGCAAAATTTGGAGTCTTATATAGTGATTAAAATCTAAAAAATAGCATCCTAAACTCCATGCCCAATAATTGATGATATGATGGAGTACATGAAACGAGATGCAAAAATATATTACTTTTCAATTAAAATTTGAGGGATTAAGCAAGGAAGCTCTGTGACAGGAACAATCAAAATTCTGTAAGCGAAGGTTTCAAAGATGCTGGAATTTCAGCCTGCTGTAAAGATGATGTCGACAGAGAATAAAAATGATCAAACATTGAAAATTGAAAATAAACCCAGTTCAGAAAATCAAATTTCCTATCCCCAGTAAAAATCTTATGTATGTACAATCTGTTTTAGATTTTTGACCAAATCCAAATCCGAAAGATAGGTAGTTATTATTTTGTTTGTTGATTAGTTTTTTCAAAAGAAGTTTTTAAATTTTAACATAGGGTGGTGTCTCTTCACCCTAAAGGGGTGTGAAAACCATTCATCCACATATATATGTGGTATAAAATGTAAACAAGTAGAGACAACAATAAGCTACAATATTTTACAGATTGGGTAGTTGGATCAACAACTTGTAACATGAACTTGGATGTACCATTTTTTCAAAATTAATAAAGATAAGTGTTTTTTCTTTCATCTGTGGGAATTGATTCAATTTCATTTTCGCTTAGTCCCTTGGATAAAATCTTTTGATTTTCTTAAAAGTGGTAGTTAGATGTTGCATACTTTTGATTAAATTTACAATTTTATTATCAATTGGTCTTTTTTATCTTGCATGGTTAAATTCAATTGATTTGTGACCACAATCAATCGGTCTATCATTTGAAAAGTTAAATTCAATTAAAATAGCTGTGGATTTATCTTGAGATACATGCTCATTTGAACACCTTTGAAGTGATATGTTTCTTGCAAACTGTCTTTGAGGTTGTACGTAGGGTTGGGATAATTTTGACTCTATTGCCCATGATAGAATAAGGCACTGATCTATTCATTAATTGGATTATGGTTATTCAGTTTATTGTTTAAGGTTTTGTGACATCCTATCCATCTGTTCTTTTCCATTTATACATATATTTTCTAAACATTCTTTCAATTACTCAAACTATTTCAGTCTTGCAGTTTATGACATATTGCTTTTAGTTTGATTTCTTTCAAGTGCCTTTGCCATACTTGAGAGAGAGGATTTGAGGTGTGTTCTATCTGCTATAAAAAGCCTTATGACTTGAAGGATAAGTTTAAGATATAGGCTTACCAGCCTTGGTTCTGCAGAGCCAAAATTGTAGAAGGTTCAACCTTACCTTGGTTGAATCTTGTTAGTTGGCCAAATCATTTTGGTTTCCTAGCATTGGATTGGCATGTCCATAGGAAATCCAATCTGTTGATTTGAGCACCAACAATACCAACGCTCCCAACAACCATAATAAAAGGGCAAGAGTTGGAAATTTTGAATTTTGAAAATCCAACTTTTGCATCTACACCATGTATGATAGATTTTATGTATTGTGAAAATGATTAAGGACAAGATACATAATGGGGATCAAAGACGAATTACAAAAAATAGGTCAATAATTGATGGGAATGTTAAAAATAATTGTAAAAACATGGATAAAGATAAAATATAAGAATATGTATAAGGACAAATACACGAGGATGATTCTCTTGATAATGGGTAGAATAGTAATAATGGGTAGAATAGTGGTGGATTTGATGTTTGGCTTGTATATGGGGAGGGAGATGTGATGAGTGGGAGTAAATGCTTAGCTCCCAAGTGTGCTATCCATTATTACAAGGGTGTTTGGATGGTTTTATGCATTTGGTTAAGTATTAGCCTTGGTTTCATTCTCACGATTGTGTTCTCATGTTGGCTATTCACTATGTGTTTGTGCTCTTTGGTAGCTCTTCAAGGGAAAATGAGAAGGGGAAAGGGAAGATGGTGACAAATCCTCCTACCAAGAAGGTTAGGTTTGTGTTGGGAAAGGGGGTGATGGCGATATTCATAGGATTTGTAGACAAAGAGTTTAGTCATCTCATGTCTAGGGCTTGGTTGACCCATATCTAGGATTTGGCTAAGGAATTGGATGGGTCATTGTGGGTTTGCATTCATGAGGCCATATGAAACTTTTGTTGGACTCAAGTTATTTTAGGGGTTGCTAGAATGTATTTGATGCGATAATTTTTTTTATTTTTTATTTGTGTCAACACTCTTTATTTTTGCATGTTCCTTCCTTTTGCATTGGAATGTGTGCAACATGATAGCTATGATGGAGAATCATCTTGATTGTATTTTGGAGTAACTTCGCTCTTCATAAGGTGACAAATGTGTTTGGAGTTAGTAGTGGAGGTGTTTGTTAAGCAACTTAATGTTTTCCTTTTGGTGGAGGCGATTCCAGGTCTTTCTAACTGTTGTGATTTTGAGGATGTAGAGGTTATCAATGTGGGTAAGCATGCCCAAGAAAAGAAGATGTTATGTCCAGAATGTAAATGTGTTTATTAAATGTATCTTGATTTGTGTAATTTGCCATGATCCTCAAGTAGGCCTGATATACTTTCTCATCTTTTATTGAGTGGTCTGATTAGTTTTTTTTTAATGGAAACATGTCAACATACATATGCGTTGGCATGTTTGCCTTTATATAGTAGATTACAATGATTTGAGTAAGCATACATCTAAACTACAAGCCTCCTTTGACTAAGCAACCACATGCACAAGGATCTAGTTTTTCAAATTCACCTAGGGGTTGATCTTGGCCCGAATGCGACTTTGGGGGTTTGGACCTTTGTGGATGGCTTTTATATCCATACCATCATCTTTACCAATTATACTCAACTAATCGAGCCACAACCCTTTGGCCTCATTAGCTTTTTGATTGATATCTCATCAACACTTGTTATTCTAGTACGTGACTACGACTTGAACTTAAGAGGCAAACCTAATTTTTGATTCTTGAACTTAAATCTAATTATATTATAACAAAATACCAAAATGATTGAAAATAAAAATAAAATCAAATTTAGTAGGGGAAGAGCACCAATACCCACACACCCTAACTTCACGCACTTGTAGAGCCTAAACTATATGTCAGATTTCAACAATTTTTTTGGTTGTCTTCGTATGTGAGTTGACACCTAAAAAAATATTTCTTGGCTTCAAGGTATTAACAAAACTCCTTGTAGAGATTGTCGAGCATTGAAGGGTTAAAAAGTGACGATTTCAAAGTGTTGCTCAACACCCACTTAAAGATGCACCAATAATTGTCACTCAAAATTGCCACTACTTGTGGACAAATGTCCTAACTAGTCATGAACAAATGTCCCAATAATGGTGCACAAATGGGCCAATTATGAACCAAAAAAGCTAAAAAACAATCAGCTATTGGTACACGTGTTATCATTTTTGGGGCTTCTTTAAAAATTAGAAATTGGGGGTCAAGTGTGCGTGGAGTGTGCAATTATTGGAACACGTTCGATTATTGTGCTCTTCCACTATAAAAATATACTATATTCATCTATCTAATCTTAGGAAAGGAAGGGAGCTTTTATAGTCCATGATACTAGCCATATGTTTTTGGGTCTATATATGATTACAATAATATGAGACTACCTATAGTGAGTGTGAGAGGCACCTAGTTATACTACAAAGAGATGTACATATAGGATTTGACCTCACTTTCAAAAGGAAAGTTCTCCACCATTATTATCAACAAAATCTAAAATAAATTAAAAACTAAATAGAACTTAGGAAAAACCCATTACACTCCTATAAGCTCATTGAGACTGCTGTTAAATTTCCTGGACAGCGCAGGGAAAGTTAAAAAGTAACCCACCCGCTTGATCATATTGTGAGTGTTAGTAGAATTCTGGTCAGGATGATTCCATGGAGCTTATTTCATGTGGGTAATATGCAAGGCCGATTATCCCTGCTTACTTTCTTGTTTTGTTATCGTTCCAGCTGACATATCACAGCCCCTCTAAGCAGTAGAATGTGAAATCTGCTTAAGCTAAACTTGGGCCTCAGATGGATATGAAGGTTTTCTCTTCTTCGATTTCTGAGCAATGCGATCGGCAGCACGTCTCCTTCGATCGCTTATGAAAATGGCTGTTTTAGACCCCAGAAAATGTATGGAAGGAAGTTCGCATTGCAATGCTTACTACTTCTTTCGTCAACAAAAAATGTGTTTTACCGTCTCAATACGCGAGACATCTCAGATTCAAGAACCCAATGCACGCTCAAAAACACCTTCTTTCTTTAACGTTCGAAAGGTTTCCAAACTTCTTCGGGACTGCAAAATATTTGATCAGCAGACAGAAGCAGCTTTGCGCGGGCTAGGGTTTCCATTTTCTCCTCCTTTTATCAGGCAAGTTCTCTATAAATTACATAAAGATGTAAATATCGCATTGAGTTTTTTTGTGTGGACAGAACAGCAGAGTGGACAAACGCACTGCACACTACTTTATCAGATTATGGTTAAAATTTTGATTAAATCTAATGATTTTGAAAACCTACTGTATAAAATGGTAGAAAACCCTAACTCATCTGATACTGCTTTTCTGCTTTTAGTTAAAAGCTATGCATTTCTGAAATGTCCGGGAAATATTTTAGATGAATTTAGGCGGATGAAAAATGCTGCCTGTAAAAGACCTCCACAAAAGGCATATGATGTCTTGTTTGCTATTCTTGTTCAAGGAATTTTTTTAACCGAGGCTCGGAAATTTTGCATCGAGATGCTCGAAGATGGCTCGAGTCCTAACAGTATTTTCCTCAATTTGCTACTCATTGGGCTATTGAATCAGGAAAAAGTTGAAGAAGCTATAGCATTAGTAGAATATGGGGAAATTCCAGCGTTTGTTCCGAGTGCAACATGTTGCACCTTACTGGTCGGAGAGCTTTGCAAAGTAAAACAGAACAATAAGGCTTATTACATTCTGAGTGACATTTTGAAGAAAAATACTAAGAGTACTCGACTTTTAAATTTCTGTGTCAATGCGCTCTGCAAAGCTGGGCAGCTTGAAATGGCAGAAATGCTTATATCAGAGAGTACAGCTTGGGGTCATGTTTCAAATACTGTCACATACAATTCATTGATGGCTAGTTTTTGTCTGGCAGATAGGTTAGAGGAATCTGAACTGATTTTGAGTAGAATGAGAGAAACTGGTTGTGAGCCAAATGTCATTAGTTACAATATTCTGATATCTGGTTACAACAGAAAGTCAATGGTATCCCATTCATTGAAAGTTTTCGAAGAAATGCTGAGCAAGGGAATATCCGCAGATCGCTGGAGTTACAATTCCATGATGCACGGCTTCTTCAAGTCAGGTAGGCAGGATGAGGCAAACAGGCTTATGGATGAGATGATAAAGGTAAATATTGTTCCCTGCACCACAACATATAATACTATACTAAATGGACTCTGCAAGCTTGGCAATGCAATGGACGCTCTTAGATTGTTTAGGAAATTGAGACAACTTGGATTTTCCCCTGATATTATCACTTACAACACACTTATTGATGGACTTTGCAAGGCTGGAATGCTAGCCGATGCACAGATTATTTTAAAAGAGGTTGGGAAAATGGGTTATGTACAGAGCATTGTTACATATACAACAGTCATGAATTGCTGCTTTAGATCAGGCGAGTTTGAGCAGGCATTAACAATGTATTCAGAGATGGAAAGCAACGGTTATCCTTGTGATGTGTTTACATATTGTACTGTTATCAGTGGTTTATCTAAATTGGGCAAGTTTGAAGAAGCTTATGCTTGTATCGAAAAGATGTCGAATTCTGGTATCGGTGTGGACTTAGTTACTTATAATTCAATAATCGACACTTTTTTCAAAGCAGGCGAACACAATAAAATCTTTCAACTGCTACATGAAATGGAGTCAAAGGGTTTAATTGGTGACATTTACACCAACACCATGATCATTAATTGGCTTTGTAAAAGGGGTGATATGGATGCAGCATATAAGCACTTCAATGAAATGATAAAGATGGGCTGTAACCCAAATCTTGTAACCTATAATGTATTAATTGATGGTTTTTGTAAAGCTCGCAGAGTGGATAGTGCCATTGATCTATTCAATAACATGCAGGAGAAAGACTGTGTTACATATACCTCCTTATTGCACGGTCTTTGCAACACAGGAAGAGTCCTTCATGCTTATAACCTTCTGCTCAAATGCATAGTAAGTAACATTACTTTCTATGCTTCAGCTCAGCGGGCTGTTTTAAATGATCTAAAGAAATCTTGTTACACTGCTGAAGCACGGAAACTTAAATCTGTTATTCAAATGAAAAAGATTATGCAAGGATAGTTCATCTGAACTTCATCAAGTCAATTTAAACATGCAATCATGCTGCAGAACAACTGCTAGCTAGCATTTTATAGGGTTTATGTTTATCATTTGTTGATTATGTCTCAAGAGCATTGCTTTTTTATAATGCAATGATGGTTCCCACACTTACAGTGACTAGCATGCTTTGACCATGATGCACACGGCCAGAAAGGTAGGTGCAAAATAACTTATTGCAGATTCTTCTTTGCATGTCTGTGATTTTGCTCCATGGGTGTGCTGAGCCTATCTTTGTACAAAAGACACCAATTTAACCTCGAGTACCAGCCTTTTGAAAAATATGCTTTTGTGAGAACCAGTATTAGATAACTTCAATGGTCATTAATTCAGCGGGAGAGTGGTGACAAGGATTGGCAGCTGGGTGTGTTTACCCTTTCTTTGTTGAGTTTGTCATTTTCACTATGCAGGTGAGCGATTACAGAATTTGTTTTCAGTTTAAACTTCACTTTTTTGCCGTTCTTTCATCTAGAAATTGATCTCTACTCATTTGCATTCATTTATGATACAAGCTGCAGCATAAGCGCATGGTTTGTTGGGTTCAATTCAATTTTAGTGACAGTGTAACGGTAATAAACACTGCATTGCAGATCTAACTTCTTCTGGCCCAAAGCCCAACTGGAAAGGAAAATAATTGAGAAGCTGATGCTTCTGAAATTTAGTTTGCATATTTTCAAAGAGCTGGCATGCTATATGATGGTCAGTTACCAAGTTCACCAGTTTTGGACAGAAATTTTAGGCATTTGTCAATTCAATGGGTACAGGGAATTAGTTTATACAAAATCAACCTTAGATCAGACAAAAACATGACTTAGGTTAAGTCAACTCAGATCTCCCTCCTTCAACTGAGTCAAGCTGTTCTGGAGGTACATGTTTAATTTGGGCTTTGTTTTCCCCCTCCTAAACAAAACAAGAATATCACATCTGGGTGTTTAAGCGTATGCATATGTTTTTTTGAGTTCAACAAAAGCTCTTCTCGCCAAATATCAATTTGAAGTTGTAATTGCATTAGGATTCCAATGCTCATCCATCTTAGATTGATAAATCCTCAGCGAGTTCCAGTAAACTTAATCATTAATTGCCTCAGTTGCATGGCAAGCAAAGTTTAGAAGGGTGCTGTTTTTTAAAAACACTAAAACTTGGTGGTTAAAACCTAGTCAATATGCTTTCCAAGACTATCATGTTAAGGTCAGTGGCAAAGAAATATAGTACTGGTGATATGCTTGTAATCAACAAGAAAGCTGTATCATTTGGGAGTGTTTCTGTATGAAAGGCCATGATGCGAAAAAACCATACAACAGATTCAATTGTAAACTATACAAGAAGTTTAAACAATCTCTGCTATAATGCATGTTGAATCTGCTTTTCACGCATCAATTAATTTTGGAATATCTTTTTGTTGGTTAGGTATCCAGTTTTCTTACTGATGCAGAAGATTTAATGGAAGGGGGGTATTAAAAAATATCGATTCATTCTTTTTAATATAGGTATTAAGATGCAGAAACATATTATTATCTCACTGTATTTCTATATCTTATATGGCAACAATGTCTTATTTATAACAAAGTGAAAAGCCCTATACACTAATAAAAATAAACGAGTTTTATCAATCCTTAACTTAGGAGAAAGTTAAGATACAATAAAATATTCTTTTACTACAACGGAAGATCCAATTTTCAATGACTTAATGCCCAAAAATGGACTAAATCCATAATGGCGCCAACTGTCTAGTTGGACCCATGTCATCAAACCATAACCATTTTATCACACTTGTGTGAGGGCTACAAAAGTGTGCTAGGTGACGATTGGTAAAGTCCATAGGCATAGCTGATAAAGTCTGCAGGCTAGTGGTTAACGAAGTCCATGATAGAGCCAAAAATGCTATTAAAACCAATCACGTGCTCATGTAAAATGTTTTATGCTCCCCTAAATACATTTTTTTGCATTTCTATGCTCTTTTAAACACATTTTTTAGCATCATATTCAAAAGCAGTTACTAAAGTGCAGAGTAAAGTAAGTTGAGTAACTTGATTATATTCACCAATCGGCAATCACCAATCTCCTTTTTTTTTATGAAGTAAAGTGATATTAATTATGTCGTTGCAAACAACATCAGAAATAAAAGGAAATTTACGATGGAAACATGGGAAAAAGGAGTGTGAGTGAAGGAAAAGAATAATACTACTATGATGCTCATCATACCCCCCATTGGTGCTGTGTGCAATCTAAATTTTCTTCTCCTGCTTTTCTGTAATAGCTTCTCTATTCACTGTCTTACTTTCTTGTTAGCTTTTAAGGTAATGATTGTCCTACCATTGCTGTGAAGCTATAGAGTTATTTTTATATGTGATGTTTGTATCTTGACAATAACCTCTTTGTTTTTGTGATATTCATTCATTTACTCACAGTTGGTTGTTTAAGCTTGTAATCAATTATTGGCAGAGTAAGCACATTAGGCACTTGTGTTTAACTAGAAGAAAGAATTTCAAGTCTATGAAATCCATCTGATGAGCTTTGATGAAACTCGAAAAATGAAAAAATGTGCGAGCTTGGGTTTAACTCTGGTGGTAACTTTGGGGTAATTAAAACATACGTGAGTCATTTGTGCTTTCTTAAGCTCTTGCAGGTATTCTTTTTTCACCATTTGCATCCTTTTTAAAATCCATTCATTGCTCATGAACATATTTGAGTTGCCATGCATTGTTTTTGGATATCTATCTCACCTCTTCCCATAATTTCAACTTGTTTCTTAGCATACACATATTTTGCTTGCTCCTCATCGCTCTACTTCATTTTCTAGGAGGGAAAGGCTTTCTCTTAGTTTGTATCTCTCTGATAAAGGGGTTTGGGTTCCAAAGTGTGTTATTCTCCATAATCAAGTTGTGAATATAAAAATCACAAATCGTTGTCTTCTCTTTCAGAATTTTGAACAAAACACATTACAAATTGTGCTAGGGCAACTCATCTTCCATGCTACCGTAGTGAAATCATTTCTAGCCAAACCTTCCATTTTTGCTCTTTAAGATAGAGAATACAAACTCTTGCTAATGGTTGACAAGCCAATATTTCAAAGGCCAAAGAGCAAGCTATACGGGTAGTGCCAAGTTGTTCTTTCTTCTAGTTTGTAATGATATCTTTTTCTCATCCATTTGAGGATAAACCTTGACAGGGGCCTAAGAACATAACATTTGGGGTTTTTCAAAGTGAGATATGCATATTTGTCATCTATGTTGAAGTGATGCATTAATGTCTTTAGTAGTGATGTCTTCCATACTAGCCACAAATGTAATTTCATTAGTGTCATGTTTTATAGCAATTATTGTAGCATTTGCAATGGTAGCAAAAACATTTTTAGTAGGAATTTCTTTTCTTGTTAGCTTCTATCTTAAGAATTTGAATATTTTTTTGGTGCACACAATGAAACCCTCCTTGTGTAGCTATCAATCAATGTTGTTTTGAAAATTTTAGCTCATCTTCCAGTACATGATCTTTGTTTGATTCTACAACCCTAACATTTGTTTTTCTCATTTGAGACCATTTGATAGTTTTTAGAGTACACAACTCTCTCTCTTGTACCTCTTCCTCATAGTCAAGGGTAACCTACTCAATTTCTTTAAATGATGAAGTGAGTACTTGTTGCCGTAATCTCGTAGATTTTCTTGATATGGATGGTGAGAATGTCCACATCCTTGATTTTGGTTGCTTTGGTGTCTTAGAAGTTTTATTTTGTTCTACTTTCATTTGGACTTCTATCCCTTGTTCGATTCCTTATCTTTGTTCAATTTTTTTGGTAGTGATTTCTTGCTTTGATGTAGGCACTTTTGTAACAATATTTTGCTCAATGGTTGAAGATTCTTCAACAACAATTTCTTGCTCGTCTACATAGGCATAGTTTCCTCTACTTAATGACAAAAAGTTTCCCAACACGTAGGGGAATTAGGTATGTTGAGGGCTTCATTCACAATAATTTTGATCAAGTCATTGTGTGATAAGTAGGTATTTTCCACAACAAGTCAAATTGTGATATTGCTATTAGGATTCAATTGTGTAGTTTTCAAGTCAAACTCATTGACCCATGTTTCATGAGCAGTGGTTCACAAGAACCCATCTCTCATGAGAATGAATGGAACACTTAACACTCATTGCATTTAGGTGATTCTCACATGGGTGAAGCATTGGGCCTTCCCGGGACATCACCCATCCCAATATTGCTTTAACTCAAGTGCACTTAACCATGGAGTTTCCTTCAAGGTTAAGGCCACTTAGCTTGCTACCCCATTTGCAAAACCTCCAACAAGTGTTGTGCTTTATGAGCCATTCATTATAGAGCCCCTCAAGCTCATCAATTGATAAGTAGGAGGTATTTCCCAGAAGTAGTTAAAGTATGACATTGCTATTAGGACTCAACTGTGGAGTCAAATTCATTGACCCATGTTTCATAAGTAGTGGTTCGTAACAAGCCATCTCTCATGAGAATGAATGGAACACTTGACACTCATTGCATCTAGGTGATGCTCACAAGGGTGAAGCATCGAGCCTTTCTGAGACGTCACCCATCCCAGTATTGCTCCAACTCAAGCACACTTAACCATGGAGTCTCCTCTAAGGTTTAAGACCACTTAGCTTGCTACTCCATTTGCAAAACCTTCAACAAGTGTTGTGCCTTATGAAACATTCATTATAGAGCCCGTTGAACTCATTAATTGATAAATATGATGTACTTTCCACAACAAGTCAAATTCTGATATTGCTATTAGGATTCAACTATTTAGTTTTTGAGTCAAGCTCATTGACCTCTGTTTCATGACTAGTGGTTCACAAGAACCCATTTCTCATGAGAATGAATGGAGCACTTAGCACTCTTGTGAACCACTACTAATGAAACTTGGGTCAATGCGTTTGTCTCAAAAATTACATAGTTGAATCCTAATAACAATATCACAATTTGACTTGCTGTGGAAAATACATCAAAACCTGTATTTACCTTAATCCAAAAAAAAAAAAAACAATATCACAATTTGACTTGCTGTGGAAAATACCTCCTATTTATCGATTGATGAGCTAAAGGGGCTTTACAATGAATGGTTCATTAGGCACAACACTTGAGTTGAGGTATTGCTCCAACTCAAGCACACTTAACCATGGAATCTCCTTCAAGGTTTAAACCTACTTAGCTTGCTACCCCATTTGCAAAACCTTCAACAAGTGTTGTGCCTTATGAACCATTCATTATAGAGCCCCTTTGCCCCTTTAAATCATCAATTAATAAGTAGGATGTATTTTCCACATGTCAAATTGTGATATTGTTGTTAGGATTCAACTGTGTAATTTTTGAGTCAAACTCTTTGACCCATGTTTCACGACTAGTGGTTCACAAGAACTCATTTCTCATGAGAACGAATGGAACACTTAACACTCTTGTGCACCACTACTTATGAAAAATGGGTCAATAAGTTTGACTAAAAAATTACACAATTGAATCCCGACGACAATATCACAATTTGACTTGCTGTGGAAAATGCCTCCAACTTATCAATTGGTGAGCTAAAGGGGCTCTACAATGAATGGTTCATTAGGCACAACACTTGCTGAAGGTTTTGCAAATGGGATAGCAAGTTAAGTGGGCTTAACCTTGGAGGAAACTCCATTGTTAAGCACATTTGAGTTGGAGCAATACTAAGATGGGTGATATTTTAGGAAGGCCCAATGCTTCACCCTTGTGAGCATCACCTAGATGTAATGAGTGCTAATATTTCCATTCATTCTCTTGAGAGATGGGTTCTTGTGAACCACTACTCATGAAACATGGGTGAATGAGTTTGACTTGAAAACCACATAGTTGAATCTTGATACCAATGTCACAAGTCCTAGTGTTTTAATTTAACGAATTTGCCTATTGAGAATGATGACTTTGAACCACCTATTTGCAAACTTAATCCAACCCACCCACAAGCCTAAGATTTATAAATTACACCCAACATCATATTAATAGAGTACTTTCTTCATGAATGCATAAAATAAAATAAAACATATATACCAAATGCACCAATGAAACATTGGCTCTATTATTATCCAATCCTTTAAGATCTTGTATGGAATGGTATTTGCTCTCAGATTTTCTTAAGCACATGCAAAGAAGACATTAAAGGAATGGAGTGTGGTTGATTGATGCAAGATGAAAATATGAAGATAATAGTGATGACAAGATGATAGCTAGGATGCAAGAGCTCTCCAAAATCACAAGTGGGCTAAGTATGCATAAGATCACAATAACTAGCATAAGCATTAGGATGGATTCAAACGAGAGGAGAAAATGTTGTTTTATAGAAGTCCTCATAAAAATCAATGGTAGAGATTATGAGGTGCAAAAATGGATGATGAAGATTAGAGAGTAGGTGAGGAGTAGGTAAGAAATGATGAGAATAAAGGAGATTAAGAGGCTAATACCAATAAAGGGTTACAATTGAGTGGTAGGTAAAAAATATTGATCTTTGGTAGTACATCACAAGATGCATTGAATCTAGACATATTTGGAGACATGAAAATGGAAAAGGTCAAATGAAGAGACAAGTGACATTTGTGACATGCTTACAAATTTAGAGTTGATCCATGTGAGTGGAAATGATTGATTGAAATTAGAAAACAAGAATCACGAGTCACTTAAATAAATAAAAGTATTTATTTAATTTATAGTAGAAAAGGAGGTGGAAATTAGATAATTAAATAAATAAATATTTATTTATTTAATCATATGATAGGAAAACTAACAAATCCAATAAATAAATAAAAATATTTATTTAAATAATAGAGGAAGAGGCCAACTTAATTAAATAAATAAAAAATATCTATTTAATTAATAGAGAAATTATGACAAAATAATTAAATAACTAAAACATTTAATTATATGGACGTTTTTAGGTGTCAACACTATTTAAACCTCCTCAAACATTTTTTATACAATTGAATAAGAAAATGTTGCATATTCTTTCTTTTATCATTCCACATATGTACAAGTAGATGGAAATGAAATCCATAGCGAAGTGAAATTCTACCATTGTATGTAACTCCCCCTTTAATAATCATGGGAACCTCATTCTGTGGGACTAGCAAGGAAATTCTTCATATGATGTGATTATCTATCACTACGAAATTTCCTAAGGTCTGGCAATTTGGTCATCAAATTGTCATTCTTCCTTTGTAGTTAAAAGTAAGTTTCTCCTTCATCTAGCAAGCCAATGACACCAACAACAAAAAAAAAAAACTTAGGGAATGTCTAGTTCTCGTGCCTAATTGGGATTGAGTCATTTTTGTAATTCTAAGAAAACACCAGAGTAACCACATTATTAAAACCTTCAAATTTCTAAAATGAATCTCACTACCCACCATAGTTGAATATATCTCTTAATAATGAAGATCTCTTCACACAATGACAATAGTAGAGTTGACAAGTATAGAGTTGCTTTGAAATGTAGAGGATTTGTTGTGTAATTGTATAGCTTTCTTATCACAAACAAAGTAGAAGAAAACTTGAATGAGGCAAAAAGTAAATGACAAAAATTGCAATCAAGGAGACTTCAATTTTGCCTTTAATGATGATATAGTGACTTTAGCAACCACCACCTTCATTGGCATGCTTGGTGCACTTGGTTACGAGTGTCAAATTCTTTCACATTAAATGGTCATAATCTCATTAATGATTAAATTATGCTACATAATTAATTCTCAGTAATCCCCTTTGGATGAATTGTCTTATTCATGTGTTTGAAATTGCATAGAAGATGATCATTAATATAACCTTTTGATGAAGGGCAATTCCACACAACACACATAACACAACATAAATAATAACACAAAAATAATCCAAGAATAAAAATACATTTTTATTTCTTCAATAAAATGAAATTACATATTTTGAAATTACAATGCTACATTCAAATGGGCTTAAATCATTACAAAGAAATCAACTTTCTAAGCCTTACATTTTGGAGCCACAATTTGTATTGATGGAACTATCCTTTGTAACATCTCTTCCCCTTTTATTCAACAATAATAACTATAGAATGCTCTGGAAAGTGCAACTGTTGAAGAATTTTCATTTGAAAGTTGAATTTTGTTAGAACAACATCCGAGAGCCATCACTTTTGACTCAGAATTTGATTTGCTATTATAATATATTGTTGTAAAAATTACGGAGAGATCTACAATGCTGATATAATTTGAAGATCATTTAGTTTATTTTTGAGCTCTTTCGAGGTTTCCTAAGTCTTCAAATTTGAGTTTGAACTTAATAGAAGAAGTTTTTCGAGATGGAAACTTTAATCTCCCAAACAACACAGGATATTGAGATGATTCTTTTAGTATATCACTTTATATTACAATTTCTCTCCTTAGGGTCAGTTTTCATGTCCACACGTTATAGGTTGACTTAGTATAAATAATGTGTTTATATTTGGCATTTTCAAACTTTTGCCTATCCTACGCCTCGTAAGTGTCATCATGTTGTCCAAATCAACTAATCTAAACTACAAATAGAAGGATAATACAATTTTTTTAAGGCGGTGCGAGATTGCTCTTGCACCACTAAATGTTTAGGCATCACCTTTATGAAGGGATGCCTTGATTTAGGCACCTTTCACAAGGGATATGTTAATTGTTTTAAAGTCACAATTATGTTTGAAAACATTGCGAATATAAGCAAATCACTCCTTCCTCCCCACCACCCCTCCTCCCACCAATATTAAAACAATTACCAATTGACAATTTAGCCGAGGGTAGAAAAAGTAAGGGCCATATTTATGCAAGTTGGAATAACTATCTACTTTAAGTTCCTAAGAAAATAATTAAGAAACAAATGTTATTAACTTGGTTTATTAATGTTACAAATATGCCATTTAAGTTAGGATGTTGAGTAGTGAGTGTTAAAGGGATGAAAATTGTCTTCAACACCATCAAGAATCTTATGTAGGACCAATTTGATGTTAATATCAAGTATAAAACTTCAAGAACAAAAAAAATTATGGGACAAAGAGACTTCTAAAGTTTTAAAGACAAATAATAAACAAAAAAAATTATGGGAGCATTGAGCTAGAGGGAGCACATGAGGCAAGTGTTTCTACCTAAGTATCTTTTTGCAAAATAACATTTAAGGAAAAACCCTACTTGGAGAATGGTTTGTTATGACAAAAATTTAGTACAAAGCAATAGAAAAACAACAAACTACTATAAAGTTAGAGATCAAATTTTGATAGGGCCTAGAACCTTGAATAAGGGCAATGCAATTACCAAACAAGTCATTCTACTTGACATATATGCAACTAACCTGTAGTTGGAAAACAACCAACCAAACTTACAATATACTTGATCCCTTCTTTGCAATCCATACATCATCAACCCAAGGACAATATTTCAAAATAAATTCAGGAAGACCTCTCTTTCTTCTTTGAACAATCATTGGACACAAGTATCTAACTCCTTCGATTATGTAGAGAGGAGAGATTCCTCAAACGATGCCTCAACCATAGTCACATGGTGTAATGAGGAAGAATGTCTGACAGAAGATGGTATATGCTGCACAAGATATATAAATTAAGGACCGATAATTCCTCCACTACCTATTGATTGGGAAATGAGATTAAATTTAGGAGATACTTGGACTTGTTTAGAAGGTGAAGTCTTGATAAGTAGTGATGAAATTTGAAATACATTAGTGGGAAACCACCTTAGGGGAGCCTCCAAAATCATACCATGATCCATTGACAAGAGGCAAGACAAGGAGATTAATTCACTAAGAGTAAAAAATGATATAAAATCCATAATCAAATGATTGAGGGGGGCCTTTTTCCACCATGTAGTCGAGCTTGCAATCTTACAACATTTAGAAGTGAGATGTCTTGTAGTATAACATTGTTTAACATAGAACAATATAATCCCATAATCAGGTAGTTGAATTTACAATTTATCCTCAACCATGGATACGAGATCCCTATGAAGAGTCTTGGGAATGTTGATGTCCAAGGGAATACATGGAAAGGTAGAGTGCTAATCTTGGATTTGGTTGAATCTACCTTAAAATAATGACCAATAGCATTGCTCTTATTTTCAATGAAGGGAATCATCCTAGAACTAGAGAGGGAGTTTCAAAAACCCCACCCATATTGACATAATATTAAGAGATACCATCATAAGGTTGAAAGAAAGAAACCATGACTTGAGAGACATGAGATGCACACCCTACATCCACAATTAATCATCTAACACCAACTCCATATGCTTTAGAATTTGAAAACCTTCAATAAAGAAACCCCTAGCATAAAAAAAAAGTTTGATTATGCCTTCGATGAGAGACCTCCAAGACCTCCACTTATGCAAGTTTGGAAAAGAAGGCCAAAAGTAATTAAACCTATAGATCATGCTCCAATGAGTATAATAAGAATTATTTTCAATTACACACTACCCACATACTAGGATAGGGGAGTGTGAACTAGGAGCCAAGCTTTACTATGTTAGGAAATGGAATATAATCAATAGAGATCCTCACAGTAGTGATGATTGCATAAGATGTCACATCTCAGCTCCAATTGACCTAGTTTTTAGGAGACATGTTAGACCTTGTTGACTTTCATTGACTATGTTGATCTCGTTAGAGACTTTGACTGATGTTTAGACTGATTCGACACATAAGTATTATTCATTTTGGATGTTTAATTAATGCCTTATTTTGGTTAGTATGATGAATGTTTTCATTATTTAAACAGTTATATGTGAAAATGAAAATTAAAAGTTAGAGTTATGGTGTACCTCATTTCATATTTACAATGCAGATCATGATTATATACTTATGATTGGACGAATGCCGAATGAACTAGAATTATTTGATGCAATTTGGTTATTGATTATGGATTATGATTTGGGTACTAACATGCACTGATAAATCGAAGTGTCATAAATTATTGGCAACATCGAAGGTGGGAATGTGGCCTAAGTAGAGGAGGTTAGCCTTTCGACAATGATAGGTTTGGATGAAGATTTGACATTCACACACTTACATAGTTTATTTTCATGTCCTTTTTAAATAGATTTCTACTTGTTTCAAGAATGCACTATGAAAATAAGTGTATGTGTGTGTTCAACATTAATTAGGGACATTGTCATCTCATTTAGTCATTACTTGTAAGAAAATGCATATTATTTTATCTTATTTATTGATAACTTAAAATTTTTTATTTAATAAATGATGGGTGGAAAAGGCTATGGTTTACTTATCTTATTGGAAATATGTAGTTTTAAATATTTTATTTGTTCTTTTATTTAAAGGAAATTAAATATTTCTAAATAATTAGTTATTTCTCTTAAAATCATAAAAAAAAAATTAAACAAATTGAACTAAATAAATAATATAAATGCATGTAAATTTGTTGAAATAAAATTTCAAAATTTAGGAAAATAAACAATCTTCAATAAATCAACCTACCATGTGGCTGTAAGTTGTATGGAGAGTCAACTAGCCCATGCTTAATAAAGAAAACACTATACGTATTCATTAAAGGGAAGTTGAGAAATTAATATGGGGCATCGGGATTTGAATTAAAAAAGGAAAGGAAAGGTCCCTTTATAGTCCACTATACCAGCCATATGTTTTTGGGTCTACATATGGTGACAACAATATGGGACTACCTCCTACTCCTTGCGGGAGGCATCCATTATGCTACAAACGAGGCATACATACCCTACCCCCTAATGGGATTTGAAATTGTGACCTCCCTTTCAAGAGTAGAAGTTCTCCACCACTAGGCCAACTCAGACTCTACTCATTGACTTTGGAAAATTGTAAAGAGTTCAATATTAATCCTTGAGAGATAGGAGAAGCGAAGAAAGCTATTGAGGGATTCTTAGAAGCAATTTGCAATCAAAGGGGGAGCTAATCAACCAAATTCCTCTATCTCCATAGCCTTTCAAATTTGATCTACTTGTTAAATACTTGTTATATATCTCCATTTCTTTCTCTTGCATCATGATGAAACTAATTTATTAATCATTAGATGGAAACTAATTTATTAATCATTAGATGGAATTAGTGGATGCTAATATCTGGTTCTATTTCTCTTTTGTGATGCTTCCCTTGTTCTTTGTTGTGTATTAAGCTTGTAGATGTGTGTGGACAGGGCGTTATTTCCTCAAACCACACCGGTATTGCACTGTGCAATCATTTGTTCATATTCATGGAAGGTGTTAGTAAGTTTAATTATTTTTTGCTTTTGCAAATCACACTTTTGTGCATACCCAACGTTGGTAAAATGATTTGGGCGATTCAATTTTATGCTTGCTGATTTCACTTTGTAGTTATAGTTTTTAATTTGTTTTAGGGGATCTGTCAAACTAAATACATGTCTGGGTTGTTTTCTTGATGCGTTCATGAAGCTGCCTAATTGAGGCATTAGTTTTCTTTTGCAAATGGGTCGTACCCTGTTCAGTTGATCACCCATTCTCTATCCTCCAACTCTATGCAAATACTCTGCAAATTCTCTATTCTCTGGCTGCTTCTTCCAAAATGCTGATTGAGCACTGTTTCTGGATGTAAGTTCTAAATTTTGTTTCTTTTTAACCAGTTAGAATTGAATTTCATTGATTTTAGGTAAAAGAAACATGTATTTATTTATATTTGGAAAGATTACAACCTTTCTAAGGTCTAAAATTTGGAGAGATAATAATTGGAAAGGCTAAAAATTCTGAACTAAAGGACATAAAAAGGAAAAAAATGACTTCATCTCTAAACTTATTATTAACTTTTTTAAGTTATTTGTTTATTTTCTCTCGAGGATTTTAAGGAAACCGATATCTCAGATAGCCTTCATTATTTATAATTGTGATGCCCTTTCAATTTAGAATACAAAGTTTAAATTTATATGATGTATTCTTTTGGTATTAAACATGATAAATAAGGTATGAGATAACCAAATCGTTTAAAGGAAATAAAATTATTGGTTAAATTATAGGAGAGATATTATTAATAAGTAAATGACGATGAGACCGTTATGTCATGGAAATGGGTATAGCCCTTATAAATTGGTAAAGGGAATTAGGGTGTAATCGATAAATTCGTATGTAAAACTGGAGTTTAGAACTACCACTTCAGGATTAGTGGTTTGCTAAGAAAGAATTAGATAGAAATATAGAATTATGGAAATCAAATTGTGTCATTTTTATTTTTTAAAGAATTATCTTATTTCAAATGTGTGTGATAATTATTGAATGGTAGTGGAATTGTATGGATTGTATAATGTTTTATAAATGCTTGTAACATGTGATTTAGTTATTAAGATATGTGTGCATTATATTCATAGTATTAACTTTCATATGTAGAAACTTCATAATGATAAAGGGCAGAGGTTTTCTTTTCTCAACAAATGAAATCTAGGAAAGGATGTGTTATTTGTCTATTCATATGTGTTTGTATTATGGACGAGTGCCAAATATGGGGTAACAAGGAAGGTTAGACATTTTGTTTTCTGACCTATCTGCTAGCTAGGGAACTGGCTAAATTATGCTTTGGCCAAAGTGAGTGTTTGCATTCATTTGATTCTACATTATTGTTTATGCAATGTTAAATAGGACGCAATGATGCACAGATTCTATTCTAGCTCGACCTTTCATGTTGAGCACTTGGGGAGCTAAAACCTCCGAGGAGTGAACAACTCTGTGGTTGGGCGGAGAAAAACACCTAGACCTCATTCTTGTTTTTGAGCATAGCAGATGGAGATCAGTTTGAGACTTAAGGAGGTTGAATAATGTATAGTACCACTTTATGTTCTTATGATGTATCGACCCTTTGATGGTCTATCTGTATCATTATCATTTGATGTATCAACATGTTGGTCGATTTTGATGTAATTATGTTTTAGTATCTTAGATGTGAGATTTTTTTTTTGTAAAATTTGTTTTAACGTAATATTATTCTTTATCGACTAAGGACGATTTGTGTTATTTTTGGACTATTTGTGTTACACGGTTTTTTGTACCTTACATAAGATGTGCCACAGATTGCCCCATTTGCATTTACACCTAATGTAATCCAGTCAAGAGAAGAGACAAATATTACACACAATACCTCCATTAATGCAACTGTTTGAGTGAGGCATATGAGATACCATATCAACATCGTAAGGGCATCACTAGGAAAACTATGTAATAGAAAATTTGACAACACACAAAATGATATTAGTAAAGATGCAACCTCTAGAAATTGACATAAGAGACCATTGTCGACAACAATGATGGGGCTTCTAAGCAGGCAAGAAGGGCCTTTTGAAATCTTGATGTAGTATTAATTAGAGACCTTTTACATTGTGGATTTCACAAGAATGACAATTGTGAATAGAGACATTATTTTTGATTAAGGTAAAAACAGGTTTTGAAGGGACCTGAAACCCTTTACAAATGGATTGCTAAAGATATACCATGAATGCCCATAAAAAAAGAAAGAACAAAACCAAGACCACTTAATGGGTTTTACAAACAGGCTCCAACAAACTAAAACAAGAACTGCAAAAAAAAGCTAGCAAGCAACCAAAAACCACATAAAGGACAAGAGAAACTCTAACCCAAACACCCACAACAAGGAACCATCAAGAATTTTATTTTAGCATCTCCCTTGTGGAAATGGAGAGTCATGTCAAAAGAGGGCGTAAATGTCTTAGATTTCTTTCCTTTCACAGTAATCCAACCCTCTTCAACCTTAGTAGCAGCATCCTGCCAAACCAATGAACCACTGGAACATCACCATCCTAAGAAAGAAGACCAACAACACCGACCATGTCAGAGACAACAACAACATCACCCAGAGTGCCACTAGGAGTGGAAACCTTAGCACAATCAGAGGACATAAACAACATGGGTCTATCTCCACACCCATACGAAGGAACAGACTGTGAACTAGCCTCCATAACCACTCCACAAGTAATAAGATCACCTTGAGAAGAAAAATAGCCTAAGGCACACAGGCCTCGACAAGCCCACTGACAATAACTAGGACAACCTAAGAAGAAGACTCAAGACACTGAGAATCCTGTGCAACCACCTAGGAGAAGCTCCTCTGGTTATCAAATTTCTTCTCTACTGTATAATGTTGAACTAAAGCACCTTTCCACCATGCAACAAACAATTTCTTTTTCTGTAATCCACATTGAGCCGCCACATGACTAGTTTTAAAACAATTTCTACATTTGAAGGGAATCCCTTCACAGTCTAAAGTTTGGATCCATTTACCCTTAGAAGACTCAATTAAAATTTTCGCAGGTATCCCTTTACAAATATCCAAATCAACCAGAATGCAGGCAAAGGTAGAATGAAGAATATCAAGCGATTCATCATCCACCATCAAAAAGTCCCCAAGTGCATCTCCCACTTCATGTAAAAAAGAGTCAACCCATAGATGAAGTGGGAGATAGGGAAGTTGAACCCAAATAGGGATCTTGTTGAATGTTTCAGAAGATGGGTTGAAGTCAGAGTGCCAAGGTTTAATCAAAAGCAAAAATGTGTCTTCCCATCTAAAGAAAAGATCATAGAGGATTTTATTTCTGTCCTGAGCATTTTCAAATTTTGCAATAAAAAAACCCTTTGCCACAGGGTAAATATGAACTGTACTAGTAAGGAGGGGCTCCCAATGTTGTGAGATCCAGACATGCAGCTCTGGGAGGCTCGACCAAAAATCTCTGAACCAACAGATCACACCATATGAAGATAAAACACAACCATTATGGTCTATTTCCTCCCCAGTCTCCACTTCCAACATAATGACAATGGACTTTGAGACAGTGAAAGGTCCTCTCTCAACATGTCGCTTCATCTTCTCCAAGATAGGCGGCTGCAAATCTGCAACCCTCACGATAGAATTAAGAGCAGACATTAAAGGACGTCCAACAACATCAGGAGAAGAGACCACATTGAGCCTCTTCAAACCAGCTGCCACACCAGAAGTAGAGGGCACTAGCAACTCCGCACAAAGGGCATTGTCCCCCCGAAGCATAATGAATTTGAGGAGGGCGAGTAGTAACAGGCTCCACTAGAGTAGCTGGTAACATCACAGGAAGAGCAGAAGAAAGCACCAACCCCAAACCCACATTGGCGACAGACAAGGAGGCAGATGGGGACGATGACCCACCCCCCAAAGGAGATGCCTGACGTCTTAATCATATGTTGAATAGAGACATTATTTTTGATTAAGGGAAAAACAAGTTTTGATGGGACCTAAAACCCTTTACAAAAATACTACGAAAGATAAACCATGAAAGTCCACCAAAATAGAAAAGAACGGGACAAAACCACAACATGAGTTTTACCAATAGGATCCCACAACCTAAAACAAAAGGTGCTAAAAACACATCAAGCATCCCATAAGCAAAAAAAGGACCAGAGAAAACTCCAACTTGAGCACCCACAAACAAGGACCATCAAGATTTACCTTTAGTACTGCCCTTGTGGGAACAAAGAGTCATGTCAAAAGAGGGCGTAGACGTCTTAACTTTCTTACCCTTAACAATTATCCAACCCTCTTCCACATTTGCGGCTGCATCATACTGATCTGATGAACCCAACGCTAGTCCACCATAATCCAGAGAAAGAAGACATGCAGAGAGAACACCCCCCATTTCAGAGGCAACGCCACATTTTCTCCCTATAGGAAAAGCATCACTTTGGATGCTACCATAATTGATATCCATAGTACTATCACTGGACTTAGACACCCGGGGCCTAGTTCCACATGCATCCGGGGAATCAACAAGAGGGACCGAAGACAACGAACAAGCTTCAAGAGACACACCACAAGAAACAAAACATCCTAAGAAGAAACCACAATATCCGGCACCGCCTCTTGAGAGTAGCTACCGAGAATTTTAGATTTCTTATCAATCGTGTAATGCTGCTTTGAAGCACCTTTCCACCATAAGGCCGATAAAGTATTCTTCTCTAACCCACAATGCTCAGCTTCATGACCAGTTTTGAAACACCTTCTACACATGAAGGGAATCCCTTCACAGTCCAAAGGTTGAACCCAACCGCCCTTAGAAGACTTGATTAAGATCTGAGAAGGCAGCCCTTTAGAGACATCCAACTTGACCAAAATGCAGACATAGGTGGAGTGAAGAATGTCAGACAAATCATCATCCACCAACAGAAAATCCCCAAGATCATTCCCCACTTCCTTAAAAAGAGAATCAACCCAAAGATGAAGGGGGAGATAAGGAAGCCGAACCCAAATCAAAATCTTATCAAACTTTTTAGAAGAAGGATTGAAATCTGAGTGCCAAGGTTTAACCATCAACGAGAATCTGTCCAACTTTCAGCTAAAAAAATTATCACACAAAATTTTCTTTCTATCCTCTGCAATCTCAAATTTTGCAATAAAAAAACCTTTAGCCATAGGGTAAATATGAACAGTACTAGAAAGAAGATGCTCCAAAAAATGGGAGATCCAAACATGCAGCTCAGGGAGGCTAGACCAAAAACCCCTGAAACGACAGATAACACCATGAGAGGTTTAAAACACATTATGTTCTATTTCCTCCTCCATAACTTCATTTAATTGAATAGAGACATTTTTGATGACCATTAAAAATTGCACTTCTCATGGAATCCATAAATGAACAATTTAATAACACCATTACAAATACGTGTTCAATCTTATGTGTGCCTAACCATCATGTAAAAAATGTTCCATTAAACTCTTACGTGGAATACAAAAAGAGGGCCTAATCACCTGCTTTGAAGAGTTTGGGTTTGATGTATTTGTTGTGCTATAAGGTGTATTTTGTTGGATCACCTTAGTATGGAATACGACTTCTTGTTTGATTTCATTTGGAGCCTCTAGTTGGTTATTTATTTCTTTTTGGGCTTCAGAGATTTTCATTCCTCTTTATACTATCATTCATAGTGTTTTGACTTCAAATTTAGAGGAAACGGAAAATTTCTTCCCATAAATGAGCTCATAACTTGTAGTGCTTGTTGTAATCTTCTAGGTATTGCATAGATCCATACTAGTAGCAATCAATAAGTCCAATTCTCACGATATAGAGAAACACTTTTTTGTTAATGTTTTCTAATTCATGACTAATGACTTCAAATTATCTATTTGCTTGTGGATGATATGGTGAAGAATTTTAATGTCTAATCTCATATTCTTTTATCAATGCAGCTATCACTTCTAAATTGAGTTTAGACCCATAATCAACCACAATCTATCTTGGAACTCCATATCTGTTAAAATTCTCTTCACAAAGAAATTCTGGCACCTTCTTGTTATATGCATGTTTTTTTTGCCCTAATTATCACCTACTTAGTCATACTTAATACAAACCAAAATATATTTTTCATGATTAGAAGGTAGATCACTAGTTCTTATAAAATCCAAATCCTACTATTTTAAAGGTTCCATACTTAGTCGGGAATGAGGATGCATCTTGTTTGAATGTGTTTTATGCCCTATGCAATTGCATCAATCAAAGTTGTTGATGTAATCCCAAACATCTTGATATAATTTCAAATTTTGTGTATGCTCCTTTGTTATGTCTTGAAATTTTGAATAATTTTCTCTTCTTAATCACACTTGTATTTTGTCTTTGCATAGCTCCACATCTTTATTTTAATTATGCTTAAACCTTTACTTTTTTTCCCTCCAATCTCCTATCACGGGGTCTTCACTGAAGGGGCAATACAATATCACATGCGTCCATATTGGGGGGTTTAAAATGAGAAAAAGGGGCAATCTATTGCCTAAATAGGGGGGATGGATTTTTTTTTGGGGTGGGGGTTGGGGGTTTATATAGGAAAACAAGTGTGGGGGTATTGGAGGGGGTAACAAAAAAGGAGTTTGGGACAATATTTTTTGAAAATAAGGGGATTCTTTAGTATGCCACGAATGCAAGTGCTATGATTCAGGTTCACTTAGTGAAGCCTCTGTGTCTCCCATAACTGACAATACATATGATGGTCTCTCCTTTGATCTTGGAATCTCAAATAGTTTTCTTTTTTAAATCACTTTTATTTTGTTTTTGCATAACTCCACATCTTTATTCTTATTATGCTTAAACCTTTACTTTCTCTACCCTCTAATCTCCTATACACTACCAAGAATTATTTAAATCAGAATTGTTGAATGATGTGTATGCTCTGTGTTTGGCATGTGTGTAAGCCTTTCTCACCATGTGAAATCTTTGTTTGCTATGTTTTAGTCATGTGATCATCTCCATAGTATGGTAGGGTGGACCCACGTGTTTCACATGGTCAAGTGGTGTGGTAACCACCATTAGAAACCAGAGGCTTTGGCATCAGAGTTTACATCAAGCTCTCTTTTCTTCTTCCTTCATCATGCTCTCCCCTTCATTTCAATTCTTGCATGTATAATTCAAAGACTTGTATCTTATATCACATAATGATGTAATATGTATATTGGCCCCTCATTATGAAGGGGATTGTGTAATGTCCCTTTTTTGAAATAGTATTTAATAATAAATAATAATAAATTTAAATGTAAAAAAAATAAAAAAAATAAAAAATATAATATAATATAACTAGAAGACAACTAAGTATCTAATTTTGTGAAGAAGCAAAATCGCAATGATGAATCAAAAAGATCATAAATGAAAAAATATTGGTGATATCAAGCATGATATGTCTGATTAACAAATAATCTAAAATAGGAACATGGAGAGAAGGTGATGTGGCTAGAGTAGACAATGGCAACATCGAGTAAAGTAGACAATGGAAATATTAAAGTTAAGTCAATGAATAAATCTATTGCACGCAAAATGATCATAACCAGATATACTAATCTAAGTGGATCGATGGATAAGCATGATAACCAATGACACAAGGAAATTGCTAACTGATTTGTCAAAGAGCAAATATATTTTACTGTGTTGAATGATTCATTGAAGAGATGATTACTATATAATGTTACGATTAAGAAAGCATTGCTTGTAGAGGAGAAATAATGAAGCAATAAGAAACAAGATCAAAGTGTTGACAAACATTAAGATAGGATGACCAAGTTATGTTCATATTAATAAACATCAATGTACGATTAACATGTTTATGTTAAAGGATCAACTAAGTACATTAAATCAAGCCATGACAATTTGAGATTACTCTACTTTATACAATATGTTGGGGCAACAGTCTAAACAAGCAATTATAGGTTGGATCGATACCAGAGCCACCTGTACTGCCATGGAAATAAAATTGTAGGAGGCATTATAACCATAAAAATCAGATTTGCATGAACCGATTCAGTTAAGACTCATTATTGATTTTAAAATTGATTGTTTGGAAGGATGTGATTAAGAAACAAGTAAAATTCGATAAGAGTATAAAGACTATGAACAACAACAATGTCTGGTATCTTGGAAATGCCTGAAAATCAATTATGTTAGTGGGTTTGGGTTATGAATAATGCTCAACACCAGAATAACAACGAGTAGTAGAGCCATCATATTGTGTTGAGTAGAGCACTTGAGATTAGAGTAAAAGGATGTGACTAAGGGTCAGTTTGGTAGCTGGAATATGTCTAGAATTGACATTATCTAATTTTCAGTTTTGTTTCTTTCATGTTTGTGTCTATCCAAAACAATTAGAATTGGAATTTTGAAATTCCAAATTTGCTTTAGAACGGGCATATGCATCTTCCACCCAAATAGGTAGAATTGGAATTTCAAATTCGAATTCCAATTTTTATAAAACCAAATTTAATATCTCGTCGGATCCGTAACTTCTCCAAACCTTCATTCAAAAACACATTGCTATATACACACGTGTATTAAAAAACACATTGGTATATTATATTGCTATATACACACATGTGTGTGTATATACACACACATGTGCATGTAGGTATGTATATACACACATGTATGTATATAGACATATATACACGTGTATATATACACACACATGTGTGTGTATATACATGCGTGTGTGTATATATGTACATATGTGTGCATGTAATGTCCCCATTTTTAATAAATTAATTTTAATTAATTACTGGTCCTAAAATTTAAATAATAATATAAATGGACCTTTAGGGCCCGTTTGGTGCATGGCATTAACTTATCCGGAATAGGCCTATTCTCAGATTAATTAATTCTAAAAATGAAAGCTGGAATAAGCTATTCTCCGTTTAGATCCCATATTGTAGAATTGGAATAAGGATTATTTTTTATTTTTTTAATTAATTTGAATAATATGTATTTTTAACTTGTGTACATATATACACATACACATACACACATATACATGTGTGTATATACACACATGTGTATATACATGTGTGTGTATATACACACATGTGTGTGTATATACACACATGTATATACACATGTGTATATATACACATGTGTATATGTACATATATACACGTGTGTATATACACACATGTATATACACACACACATATATACACACATGTGTGTATATATACACACATGTGTATCTATATACATACCCACATTAAAAAGAAAAAGATTTTAAAAAGATTTCAATTTTTTTTTTAAAAAAAAAACTTAATAAAAAAATAATAATTTGAATCCATAAATAGCTTATTCTCGAATAAGAAATGAATTCCAGTTTTTTTTAGAATTAACTAATGCAAGCATTGGCCCCAAAATGGGGATTAGTTTTCTAATTCGAGAATTCAAAAAATGCCCCAAACAAAGAATTAAATTATTCTAGCATTAACTAATGCTTATTCCGGGTTAATGCTTGGCACCAAACGGGCCCTTAATTAATTAATGGGGGGTGCCTTTTTATTTAATTATTGGCCATAGGTGTTTACCGGGTCGACGTTCTTTTGTAAACCCTTGGGAGTTTCTCCGAAGGGGTATTTATGCCCGACATGTAGGTAGTTGTAGGTATGTTGAGATTTGATATTTTATTTGTATTTGCGAATTCCTGTTGGGATTCTCCTGGCTGCCATTTCGGAGGTGAAAGATCCTCCCTATTTGGTTTATTACAGTTTCAGTGGTTCACAACCACCCTAGTCTGTCATCGGGAATATCAATCTGATATTTCACTGTGCGCTAAAACTGTTGTGCTTGTTTGATTTCGATCTGGCAACTCTGAAACACAACCTTTGTATACTTCTATTCACATATTTGGAATTATTCAACTGGTGGCATCATTCGTACTTGGCATTCGGTATTCTTGGCACTATTATTATTTGAATTACTTTTGACATCATTGGCATATAGCGTTTATCTCTAATTGGGCGATCAGGAGTTATATAATCATATTGTTATTCCCACTTGCATTTCTTGTCTCAATAATATCGAATTCTGGTAGCTTTTCTGGTTCAGCATCGACATGGAGGAAATACGGTGGATCTAGACACATCAAGGTACCAGACGCAGGCATCTGACATACCGTATGACCCCCAATGTTACCGTACAGCCTACAAAAAACCACCGTCTGACACCCCAGTATTTACCGTACGGTCCTGCAACTCATTCACCGTACAGCCACAACAAACCACCGTCTGACACCCCAGTATTTACCGTACGGTCCTGCAACTCATTCATCGTACAGCCACAACTAGTCTGTACGGCCTGCAAGACACCGTACGGTCTTGAGTACCGTACAACCTCAAGAACCACTTGGAAACCCTCCGGCTCGTATGATCTCAAGTGTCTGTGTCCACATGGTTTGGCCATCCGTATGGTCAACTTTACCTCCCCACCGTACGACCATCTTCCATACCGTACACAACTACTCTCGAACACACGACAGGTACCTTTGTTGCACAACATCCCTCTGGGGTAAGAGACCAATTACCTTCAAGATTTATTCAAAGGATCCTTTCTCCAATTAAGGATGCCTTAAGTCAACCCAGGCTATTGAGACACCATGACAAGGAAATGAAGTTGGCAACTGCAGCATGTCTTAGTGAGATTTTGAGAATCTGGGCTCCTAGAGAACCGTATGATGACAACACCATGATAGAGATATTGCATTCGATCATTGACAACTTTCAGAGTCTTGATGACTTCAGTAGTGACCCTTTTCATAGGAGATCTACAATATTGGAGAATTGTGCAAATGTCAAAGTAAGTAACATCCTCTTAGATCTAGAGTTGCAAGACTTGATCCATGATATGTTTCATCACTTCTTGGTCACAATCAAGGAGTTTCATGATACTAAGGTTTCGGTTGCTATGGAGAGCCTTATGATTTTGTGCATTGAAAAGATGGATGAAATATCCCAACCTATCATATCTATGTTGTGGTCTGTTCGTAATCTAGAATGTGTCTCGTCTATGATAGCGTGGAGATTGGCGAGTAATGTATTTAAGCATTGTGAAGAAAAACTAATATCTCATTTGCACAAGTGGGAGAAAGTAGATGACATCGATAAGGGTGATGCATTACACAAGGAGGGTGAAGGCACGATTACAGGGCTGCTCTAGGAGGATTTGCTAAATCTTGCTATTACATGTACATGTGGAGAAACCTTAAAAATGAAGAAGTTGTTTGCATGGATCTGGCCAAGACAACCTGGACAGATCAAGGTAACATAAGCTCTGCCACTGCTCCATTTCATGAGCCAGGCCTTCAGTTTTTTGGGTATGGAGCCCTTCCTTATGTGCAGAAAGTTGTGCCTGAGGCCTTGTCCATCGTCGAGGCTATGCCAGTCGCCGAGGCTGTGTTTGTTGTCGAGGCCCTGTCTGCCATTGAGACCATGTCTGTAGCCGAGGCTCCATCAGTTGCCGAGACTGTGTCTGTCGTCGAGGCCCTGTTTGTCACTGAGGCTGTATTCGTCGCCGAGGCTGTGTTCGTCGTCGAGTTCCTGTCTATTGCTGAGGCTGTGTTATTCGCCGAGGCTGTGTCTGTCGCCGTGGCCTTGTCTATCGCCGAAGCTCTGTCCATCGTTGACGTTCGGTTTGTCACCAAGCTTCTCTCCATCGCCATCACCGTCACCGCCGAGACTCTGTTCATCGCCGAGGTCCTCTTCATCGTCATTGCCGTTGAGACTCTGTCTGCCATTGAGGCTGTGTATGTAGCTGAGGCTCCATCTATCGCCGAGGTCTTATCCATCGCCGAGGCCTTGTCTGCCATCGAGACCATGTCTATAGCCGAGGGTCCATCAGTTGCTGAGACTGTGTCTGTCATCGAGGCCCTGTTTGTTTTTGAGGTTGTATTCGTCGCTGAGGTTGTGTTCATCGCATAGGTCTTGTCTGTCGCTGAGGCTGTGTTAGTCGCTGAGGCTGAGTCTGTCGCCAAGGCCCTGTCTATTGTCGAAGCTTTGTCCGTCGTCGAGGCTCAGTTTGTCGCCAAGCTTCTCTCCGTCACCATCGCCGTCACCGTCGAGACTTTGTTCACCGTTGAGGGCCTCTTCGTCGTCGTCGTCGCCGAGACTCTGTCCGCCGTCGAGGTTGTGTATGTAGCCGAGGCTCTGTTGGTCGTCGAGGCTCTCTGTCACTGTCGCTGTCGAGGCTCTGTTTGTTGCCGTGGTTTCTTTGTCCGTGTCCCTTGCCGTCATTGTGCTCGCGGTTGGGGACGTGGCCAAGTTCATGTTAGCATCAATGTCCATGTCTGTGCCCATACTGGAAGAGACTGTTGAATATGAGGGAGTGAAATATTTCATGGATTGGCGTTGTTGGGATCCTGGTGAAGGGCATGACAATGTTTATATCAGAGTGGCGCAGAGAAGGTTTGATGATGGTTTACTCGTCCCAACTAAATCCAACCATGTGCATATGCTCCAAAAACAACACAGAGTTTTCAACGGATATTACTACCAACGTCCGAACTTGGCTTGGGATCTCAACATTGATGTGTTTGATGTTTGGTTTCATTGGGATCCTGGTGACTCTGGGCATGGCAACAATTATATTAGAGTAGAACAACAGACACTTGATGGAGAGTTACTTTTCTCACTTACTTCCAAGCGCATACGCATAGTCATGTCGCGGCTTGAGGGTTCCAGTGGATATAGTTATCAGTGTTCGCGCCTAGTTTGGAATCCTGGAGTATTGATGATGGATTACTTGAGGACAAGCAATCTTTGTGCGGTGAGGATTTGTAATGTACCCATTTTTAATAAATTAATTTTAATTAATTACTAGTCCCAAAATTTAAATAATAATATAAATGGACCTTTAATTAATTAATGGGGGGTGCCTTTTTATTTAATTACTGGCCGTAGGTGTCTACCAGGTCGACATTCTTTTGTAAATCCTCGGGAGTTTCTCCGAAGGGGTATTTATGCCTGGCATGTAGGTAGTTGTAGGTATGTTGAGATTTGATATTTTATTTGTATTTGCGAATTCCTATTGGGATTCTGCTGGCTGCCATTTCAGAGGTGAAATATCCTCCCTATTTGGTTTATTGCAGTTTCGGTGGTTCACAGCCACCCTAGTCTTTCGTCGAGAATATCAATATGATATTTCACTGTGCGCCAAAATTGTTGTGCTTGTTTGTTTTGGATCTGGCAACTCTGAAACACAACCTTTGTATACTTCTATTCGCATATTTAGAATTATTCAACTGGTGGCATTGTTCGTACTTGGCATTCGGTATTCTTGGCACTATTATTATTTGAATTACTTTTGGCATCATTGGCATCTGGTGTTTATCTCTAACTGGGCGATCGAGAGTTATATAATCATATTGCTATTCCCACTTGCATTTCTTGTCTCAATACTATCAAATTCTAGTAGCTTTTCTGGTTCAACATCGACACGGAGGAAATAAGGTGGATCTAGACACATCAAGGTACCAGACGCAGGCATCCGACATATCGTATGACCCCCACTGTTACCGTATGGCCTACAACAAACCACCGTCCGACACCCCAGTATTTATTGTACGGTCTTGCAACTCATTCACCGTACATCCATAACCACTCCGTATGGCCTGCAAGACACCGTATGGTCCTGAGTACCGTACGACCTCAAGAACCACTCGGCAACCCTCCGGCTTGTACGGCCTCAAGTGTCTATGTCCGCATGGTTTGGCCATCCGTACGGTCAACTTTACCTACCCACCGTACGACCATCTTCCATACCGTACGCAGCTACTCTCGAACACATGACATGTACCTTTGTTGCACAACATCCCTTTGGGGTAAGAGAGTCTATCTGGGGTCCGAATATATACACATGTATGTATATACACATATATACACATGTGTATATATACACACACACACATGTGTGTGTATACACACATGTGTGTGTATACATACACATGCGTGTGTATACACACATGTGTGTGTATACATACACATGCGTGTATATACACATACACTTGTATGTATACATGCGTATGTGTATATATACACATGTGTGTATATATATTCAAAGAAATTAAGAAATAAACAATTAAAAATCCTTGTGCATCTTCTCAGTCATCTTTCGGGTGAACCAAACGGGTCCAACCCATATTCCGCAAATCATTTTCAGGATAAGTATCTTTCAGAATTGCAACATCTTCCAGAATTGACTATATCCAACATTTGGTATTCCAACACCCAAACAAACCCTAAAGAGAATAAGTCAATTACCCTCAGTGATATTAAATTAAAGTAACTAAGGATAGCGATCAAGCCTTAAAGTGGAATTTCCAAGAGGTGTTACCTTTAGATTATTCGTCAGCAAGAAATTAGACAAACAATGATATTAAACTGATGGACATACCTCTAATGGTCTACTTAACAAACTTATTATCTTGAAATGATACAATTATGAAGAGGCATAAGCCACATCTTAAGGGTTGCAACCTTTTAGATAGATAAAATATATAATGGATATCAAATCTATCCTCGATATCGAAGAATCAAAGATTATAGATTATATTTGACACTCTTCGCAAGGAAGAGATGAGAAAGAAAATGAATTATTTACATTTCTGCCAAGCATAGTGTGACATCAAATTATATATATA
>MU224108.1:853134-872829 GCA_018584345.1 Thuja plicata
TGTGTATACACACATGTGTGTGTATACACACATATATGTGTATATACACATACACACAAATGTGTATATACATGTGTGTGTATATACACACACATGTGTGTAATGTGTATATACACATTACACACATGTATATACACACCTGTGTGTGTATATACACATTTGTGTGTATATACACATATATGTGTATATATGTTTGTATGTGTGCATATAAGTGTATATATACACATGTGTGTGTGTATGTGTGTATATGTGTATATGTATGTGTGTGTATATACACACATATATGTGTGTATATATGTGTGTATGTGTGCATATAAGTGTATATATACACACATGTGTGTATGTGTGTATGTGTGTATATGTGTATATGTATGTGTGTATATGTGTATGTGTATGTGTGTACACAAGTTAAAAATACATATTGTTCAAATTAATTAAAAAAATAAAAAATAACCTTTTATTCCAATTCCACATTATGGTATCCAAACGCAGAATAGCTTATTCCAGCTTTCGTTTTGAGCATTAATTAATTCCAGAATAGGCCCTTATTCTAGAATAAGCCTATTCTGGATAAGTTAATCCCATGCGCCAAACGGACCCTTAGAGGATTTAGATTGTACCCTTAAATATTGGATAAGATAAATTAAAAAATAATATGGGTATGGATCAAAATCAATCTATTTATCATATCATGAAAGTGGTCTTCCCTAGCTTGAAGTTTTTAGGAAAATGGAGTAAGTTTGATGCAATAAGAATTTAGATTGGTTAGAGAATCACAAGGAGAAAAGGAGATGTCAAGGAAGATCTTTCAGATAAAATGTCTAGGTGAATGATTACAACTAGTGGAATGACTAGGGACGGGAGGGGTCCAAAAAGTTTGCTAAGAGAAATTTTACCTTTAGGAACTAGAACATGGGGAGGCGAAAAAACCCTAGAAAATCACATGATGGTTTTTGAGATAGAGGGATGGAAATGTATAAGCATGGTCAATAGAATGCATATACAAATAAGATGTGATTAAGATGTTGGCAAGCAGAGGCCTCCCTAGCCATATGTGCAAACAAGATCTAATGCAAATCTAGACCCTTACATAAATGTTGTCTTCTATCTCTAGAAGGGGAAAGGAAAGGGAGATCAACCATGGAATTGAAGGATAAATTGTTTTTCATGAAATGGGTTGGGAAATGGTTGACCCTAGTTAGGGTTAGAAGATGGTGTGAGGCAAATTGGGGGAAGGTGAACTAGATTTATTTGTTCAACCTACAAACCCATGAATTACCTACAAGAAGAAACACATATCATAAATGAAGTTCAAGAAAGATTGATTTGCCCAACAACCTGAGAATTATATCGATGAATGGAAGCTTATTAATTACAGGGAAAAAATGAATCTTTATGAAAATGATGAATAAAAGCCTAGCTGCAAACCCTAGAGGAAGGTTAAATTATGTAGTCCTAGTGTCAAAATTATAACGAATGAGACAACATAAGCTATAATTAACTTAATCAACTTAATCTAATAAAAGGAAAAAGCACCTAAGTTTAGCGTAATTGAATAAAGTAATAAACTAATTATATGATTAATTAGACAATGTCCTAATTACTCCAATAACCCCCTAAAGATTAACTTAGGGATAAACTAAAGAGCTAATGAAGAATGCAAGCTTGAATGGGTCTTAACAATAAAGGCCTAATTAGGAAACCATGTAAAAACCAATGCAAACTCTGAGAACCGAAGAAAATGATAAAAACTCAACAAGAGACAACCCCTTTCCAAAGGAAAGAAAATAAAAAAAAGAGTACACGTTCAACAAGAATGGACTCAAGATGCCCTCCAAGTATTAAACCGGTTACATAAGTACAATAATTATTGCATGGGCATAAGAGAGAAAGGAAAATACAATCCCTCCACAATGAAAAAGCTCTAATGCTGATGATGATCCAAAAGCATAAAACTATGTTCCTCTCCTTAGGAATAGATAGATCCAATGACCAAGGTAGAATCAATGCATTAAAATGAGACAAAAGAAATAGTTTCATGATGTACATGCTATGGAATAAAGCTCGCCATCCACATGTTTGAACCAAAATATGCCAAACGAGCTAATGAAAATCCAAACAAATGTGAATATCCCTGATGAACAACCTTGGAAGAAAATAATAAAGATGAGATGTCAAGAGTACTCAAGTTATTATCAAGGAGGAATGGAATATCTTCAGTCATGTCCCGATGTCTAGAGTGTGTGATGTAACAAATAACCCTATAAATTCTGGCAAGTACTCATTCTAGAATGTTGGAACTAGAAGGCAACACCAATCCTAATGAATTGAATTAATCTTAGAAGAAGTAGGAGATGGTGGAGGAGGTTTACCATAAGTCTCAAAAACCAAGGTGAATGGCTAAAGCACACATAGGTTCAAGTTACCAAACCTCTCCTTAGCTATTTGATCCACTCTAGATGCATGGGAGTGAGGACCAATCAATGGAACTACAATCTTGGTGGGAGAAAAATGAGAGAAATCATATATGTGAGATGCATGGCCAACACTGCCAAATGCAATAAGCTCTACATACTATGTAGATCTTTGATGAGCATTGAATCATGGATGAAATCTACTGTCTACTCCTAGTAGAACCCATATAAGTATTATTAGGTCCATCAAAATGTTTAAGAATTCCATGCGACTAATCCTTTGCCAATTTGTCAAAATATCTCATTTCTTCAATTGCTGAAACTTTGGAATCAAATCTTAAAGAAAAGGGCCTTAGTACCTTTTGAACAATCACGCTTCATCAACTTCTTTACCAAGACCTCTAATTGTGTTTACAATCTCATCATCACAAAGCAACTAGGAGGTTATATTATCTTCCTAGTTCATTGTGAGGCTTTTAAATTATTTTCAATGGGTTTAAAGCTTTTTCTTTTTCAATTTATCATTTCCTTTATAGATATTCTTCACCTTATCCCACATGTCCTTTAATTTACAATGCATCGACACCTTCAAAAACTCTGATTTAAATAATCGACACAAAATCACATGCTTGGATTTTGCTTTGTTCTCACATTTTTTCTTCCCAGTTTAATCCCTTGGGGGAGTTGACGGGGGTGTGTATCCATTTGCAATTGATTGCCATATATCATACCCTAGGGCACTTTAAACAAGTCTCCATCCTTATGTTCTAAAAGACAATTTGTTTTATCAAATAATGGTGCCTTATTTGACCAAAATCTATATCCTTCTTTCCCAACCATAAGTGTTATTAGATCTTCCTTCAAGTAGTTAGATTATATTCAAAGGAGCCCGCTCTTATATCAATTGAAGAGAACTCAATTATATTGAGAGGGGCATGATAAGCATATGATTATAACCTTATACTTTTTTCAAATCTTAATGATTCACAATTGCAATACTTCAAAACTTGATCATCCAAAATAGTAACATAAGCACAAGATCAAACAATTAAGAACCCACAATTTATGTGGAAACCCTTGCAGGAGAAAACTACAACAAAATATTGATTTTGTATTAGAAACTCTTTACAATCTTCGTAGGCACCAACACACAAGAGACACTAATCGCCTTTAGATGATTAGTAGACACCAACCTGCTACATATGCCAATCCCCAAAATTGAGCACCAACTCAACAAGAGACATCGAGCTATTTCAATGAGGTGTGAACCTCTCAATCTGCTTAGTTAGGAGGCACCAAACTTTGAATTGTGTTTGTCGTTTAGTATGCTTCACAAAATTTCCTTTGTGAGTATCTTGATTTGCTAAAAAATCCTCTTTTATCAGAAATCTACACAAAGGCTCCTTTAGATCTACCCAAAACACCTCTAAAACTCACACCAAAACTACCTTGTATCACTTCTCCAAATCTGCAATAAAGTCTACTCCAAAATGATGCAAATTTTTATCCAAAATCTACTTCAAGTCAAGTGCAAAGTCTACTATGAACCTGCAATAATAAGAGCTTCAATGTCTCTAGAAATATGCTCTAATATGCTTCAAAAGTGCTCTTCAATGCTTCAAAGATTTGGTTTGAATTAGAGTGATATTCAATAATTTCTTGCCTTCATAAGTTGTGCATAAACTCTTCTTAGACCATCTCAAGGAGGGCGATAGATTGGAGAGATGTATCCCTTGACAAAGGGTGACGACTTGATTTATATGTATTATCATTAATCCTTAGGCTCTCATAAAAGTATTGGCCCCTATAAAAATATTTATTTAATTTTTAGTTCATATTCACCCAAAGTTCAACGATCCCTATGCCTGGTCAACCAAAACTTAAAATTTAATTATTCTTTTAAAAAGGTCAACTAAAAAGCAACCCTTGGATTTAATTTTGATTATCTTGAGAAATGGGTGCCTAATATTGATGAGGTCAACCAACCAAAAATGTCAACATGTTAACTTTAAAAATACAACGTCCTTGGCACATTGGATTCCTCCTTTATAGTAGGAACATTGCAATAATTATTTGACATCAATAACAACAATATTTCAACAGATCCACAAAAGTGAAATTCAAAAGAAACCAACAATAGATTGAAAAGTGGTGAGTTGATATGAGTTGAAAAAGTGAAGTAGCAAAAACCTTGTCATCATTGAAATTGTAACTATCACTTCCTTACCCAATGGTTCTCTTGCAAAGAAAGTAAAGAGCCAAACCATATTAAGGAGGAATGATCAAGGAAATATCTTTGCCCAAACAACCATGTGCCCATTTGATGTGAATATTTAGGATGTGCAGTTAGCAAAATACAAAATTGTAAAAATTCCTTAAGTAAATCCACTAGATGGTATTCAATCTTAATTTTGCATAACCAACTTAAAAAAAAATAAAAAAAAAGGTTTGAAAGGACAAGGCTAATATACATCAATAAATTTGTAAGGCAAAAGCTTTTATTGAGTCACGAATAATCCACTCTTAAGCACCCTCTAGTTCCACAAAGTGTGAAAGATCGCACAAACCCATAATTTGAGAATAGTATACCATAAGGCAAAATAAATGCATCCTAATATTGAAAAGTCATGCAAATTGGGCAAAGAATAATCTTGATATAAATAAATGGTTGAAGTTGAATATGAAGTTTCAAAACGCGTTAACATTTTCCTCACTTCCCTGTTAGGAATAAGGTGTCTCAACCTTGGATAATTCCTATTCTTATTATTTGGTTTGTAAAATGTATTTCTTGCAAATAATGTTGATGTGTCGGCATCTTGAATTGTGTGTAAGGAGATCGTGGCTAAAACGGTTATGACGGATTCCTATGACACGTAAGAGCTATGTCAGGAAGATTCAATGACAGGTGAAGACATGTGGCAACTGATAAATTTGAGTACTGTACACTCTTCCCCAAAACTGAAATTTTTTTTGGGTTTCCTATTTTCTCGGAGAATGGTAAAACCCTAATACGGTTATCTTTGGGAGTAGCCCTAAAAAGTGAAGCGCATGATATAAGCGTTTTTTAGGGTTGCGAAGGGGAGTGATGCAAGTGTATTGTTGGAACGTTTTATGCTGCCGTGATTTGTCTTCAAGGGTTTTGAAATCTTCTGAAAGAACTTGCATTGCAAGTGTATTGTAAGCTGTAATAGTTTTGATCAATACATTGTGCAGGTTTTGGAGTGCTGGGGTTTTTACCGAAAGGTTTCCCCGGGGTATATCATTGTGTCATTCTCTATTTTTCTGTATGCATGGTATGTGGTTGCAATATCTTTGTTAAAGTAGTTAACGAATCTGAAATTGTAAGGGTTTAAAAGAATTTGCACAATACTCTCCTATAGAGATTAGCGTAGGAAGCTGTTTCCGCCCCTGAGTTTCCTTACATTCCCAATGAATAAATAAATAAAGGAATGAAATATGATATTATTCATTTTTAGATTCCATCTCTCGTTCTTCAAAGGATAAAAAAAGGAACTTAAGTGAAAAAGATTTAGTAGAAAAATAAGACTTCGGAAATCTTAGATTTTAATGAGAATATACAACTAATGAATAATAGAGTTGAAAGCACAACCAAAAAATGTTAGGCATTAATTGTTCAGAATAATAAAAGATGTTTGTAGAATTGTACACTAATATTCAAGTATTTTAATATGTGAAATCTCGTTTGTTGAAATGTGTAATCCATTTCTTAAATAAATATTTGTGAACATACCTTTTAATATCTAGATTTGATTATAATAAATATATACTTGTACCATAATAATAAACTAACTTTATTATAAATTTATGTAAAACAAAGAACCTAATATTTATACTAAAAAACATATATAAGAAACTAATTTATTATTATTATATATTAGAATTCCTAAATAACAAACTTATATAAGTATAAATTATAGATTTATTTACAAATCAACCCACTACAAACAAAATGTAATAGTCATATTGAAGAAGATGTAGAGGGAACGACGTAATAAATCAATTTATTATATATTAAAATTTAAAAAAAAAAACTTTATAAAAGATTTATAAATTTATTTACAAACAAATCTCTAAATAATTTATTAATTTTCTATTTTCCCTTTTTAATTTAGGAAAAGTTTAACCTCATAATATGTACCCAAAAATTAAAATAGACATTTGTATTAATTGTAGGTTCAGTGCACCTCTGAACTTATTATTTTAAAGTGGGTACTAATAAATTAGTTTATTGGCAGTAATAGTTACCGAAATGAAGTTGAAGCATAGTAAGAGCACTTAATTTGCATTAATAATAATAGATTCATGAGGAGCCGTTGTAATTTCGATGGTTGTTGAATGACTCTTGTTTAGAGGGTGTTGCCAAGGCTCGCCATCCATTTGCATATAGGCTCTTTCTCTTTTTCCTCCCCTTAGTTCTAGTTTTAGAGCTGCAGCCTGCAAAATCACTTCAGATGAGATATACTTCTATCAAAGTGCAAAATACAATGTAATGTGGAAGTGCAATAAGTTCCTTAAAAGCAAATGACTTAAAGGACCTGAGCAATGTGCTTTGCTGTAATCAGGTTGACCATCACAAATGATGCATGCCACCCATTCTTTAACCCAAATATTTCAATCAATCCATCATTGCCTTGGGCTTTCGCATACCCCTTCTGTAATACAAATTAAGAATGTTAGAATCAGCTTGGAATATTTCGTGGAGCAACCTTTTGAATACAAGGCTACTTTGGGTTTGCTAAATGGGTTGTGCCAATAATATTTCACAATTTATGCTATTTTTGGCTAAATAAATAGAAGTTTGGGTAGATATCCCAAAAAAACATTCCTACGGCTGTAGGACAGTTTATCTTTCTCGAATACAAATATCTAGCTATGAAGACAAAGAAAAATAGGATAATAGACCCTGCTTTCAGCTGTACAAATCGGGAGCCCTAAGTATTTGTTTGAATTGTAATTCTTCGTATGAGATTGCATAGTTGACCGATTTGTAATTACTTGTAAATAATATATCTATTAATCTGTGTTTGAATGAATGAATGAATGAAAGATTTTAATTACATTTCAGAGGCCAAAGCAGTCTATAGGACCTAAGAATAACACACTTCCAAAACAGAGCACCAAAGCTTTAAATGTATAAACATAGCAGCAAATCAAAAATATATATATATTTTTTATTGTAAGATGTTTAATAATAAAATTTAGGGATGACGGGATTGGGATTTGAAATGGCTCCGATATTGCTCTGCAACTAGGGCAAATCCCTTGCGCATACCCTGTTCCCCGCTTGATCTAATAGGTGTGCCATTAATGGCCTCCACCTCCGCGGGGTACGGCGGTCAAATGGAGAGAGAAACCGCGCCCGTCAGACTAGTAATGGTAACAAAGGCTTTATTAAGAGCATTGTTATCGACCCCAGAAAGGAAGCAAGAACCAAAGTAGTCTCGAAGACAGAGGCAGTTAAACCAGTTGCAGAGGCCGAGGCTAGGAAAATACTTGCAGCAGCGGCTGTGTCTAAGACTCCTCGAGAGCAGAATAGAGATGGAGCCCAAGCTTCCAAACCACAACAAAAGACGTTCAAACAAGCGGTACAGAATGAGCGAATGCTTCCTAAAGGAGCACGATTCATCTCTGCGCTCGGACCCAACACGGAAAGCACAACAGGAGGTGGAGGTAAGATTCCTTCGCCACTCGGTCTCATCATTAAAGCTAATCCCCAAATGATGGTTGCAATTGAACATGAGAAAACTAGGCTTAAAGATTGTGCAATTTTTTTTGCTGCTGTTGATGCTTCCAATATTCCGTCGAGAAATTACCTTAATGACTGGTTTTAGAAGATTTGGGGGCAAAAACTAGGGTTTCATTTCTCATATTGTAGGATGTTGCAAAAAGGGTTGTTTTTAATGTTTTTCGTAGACCCTAAATCTCAGAAAGCCATAATTGACAAGCAATTTTGTAGAGTGGGGCCGTATGAATTCAGAGCCATACCCTGGTCTCTGGAGGCCTCATACAACGAAGTTCTGGCCCTATCTTGCCCCCGCTGGATCGTCATTAAGAATATACCTCCCTCTCTGCTTAATCTTATCCCTCAAGCGCTCGACCCCGTAGGTAATGTGCTTCGGATTGACCAGTCCAACACGCTTATCCCGCACACTGATGTGAGGATCCTTATCTCTTTGCGACCTGGAATAGACTTTCCTGAATCTCTCCATTTCAACCTTGGTGGGTGCCCAATAGTTTGCCCTGTCACCTTCCTGGGCGGATTGAATAGCTGCTACCTCTGCAGGAAAGAGGGCCATAACAAAACAAGATTGCCCTATCCTGAAGAAACGAAACCCCTCCCCGACTATTAACCCCAAAGAACCGGCTGAGATCCCTCCCAAAGCTATTTCTCTTGAAGTAACCCCATCCGTCTCCTTGACCTGCCATATTCCCCAAGTGATACAGGGTCTTCCAGACCCACCAGATATGTCTGCCACAGACTGGAGGAAGAACCCGGAAGATATCGTTGCAACCCTAAACAAATTCAAAAGCCAGTTTGGAGCCCTCAAAACCCCACCCCCCCCGACCCCTACCTTGGATGTCCCGGAGGCTATTAAAAACCTCCCTCCTGCTTGCAACTTGGACTTTGGCCTGAATACAGACACCATAAACTCAGGACTGAAACACAGGACTAAGAATGCCCAACATATCACTCTAGAGAGGATTAAAATCAAGGCTGATAAAATCAGAGCCATCCCTAAACCTAAATGGAAAACATACTCGGTGCTTCCTCCAGATCAAGATGTTCTTAAGACCCAAACCTCCATTCTGGGTGCATCCGCTGGCAAGATGGATTGCTCTGTCACCCCCCTTCTCTTAGACTCTCCCCCTGAGCCAGATGGGCTGAATTTACAATCAATTGGGGCAGATAATGAAGATAAGCTCAATGCTTATAATGTGATTGTTATCCCAGCTCCTCCCCCTCTCCCGCCTCCTCCTAATTTATGGAAGTATAGGCCGAAGAGGAGTAGCATAGCATTCACCCTGACAGAGGGTGCAGTGAGGATGGAGGCTGGACCCAAAGAGGACCTTGACTTGGAGGAAGGGGAAATCAGAAATGAACAGAGAGGCCCCTGCAATCAAAGATAGACAAATTCACCTTTGCTTCAGAATCAATCAATAAACAAAAGAAAGATACTAAGATGGACAAGAAACCCCCACTAGAAATTTCAGAAGGAACTAGTATCAAGAAGAGGAGAGGGAGACCCCCCCTTCTACATGTCAACCCCAAACCATTCAAACAAGCAAAAAAAGACATCCCCTTATGTTTTAAGAGTTTCAAGACTCCCATGAGCACTGACAAATAGTTCTCATGTCTTTAAATTGCATATCATGGAACGTCAGAGGACTAGAATCCTCTGATAGGAAATATGTCGTCAAAAGATTTATACAGACTCACAAAGAAGTAGATATCCTCATGCTCCAAGAGGTCAAAGCAGTAGGATTCTCATTAGACATTGCATTAAAATGTATATGGAAAGATGCCACGACATTCTCCACTAAGCATCAGAGAGGTAAAGGAGGAGCCTCCATGCTGATTGGTCCCAGGTGGAGAAAGATGGTCCAAAATTGGGGGGCATCACCTTGCAATAGAGCAGTCTGGGTCTCATTTAAATCTGGAGACCAAACCTTTGGTGTCTGCTCAGTATATGCCCTTAATGACCACCATGAGAGGATTGACCTTTGGAATTGGATCTCAGAATTAGATGATATACCCTGGATACTAGCAGGGGACCTCAACATGATATAAAGAGCCCAAGACAAGAGTGGACAGAGGTTTGAATGGAAAGGAAATGAGATGGTCTTCTGGAATAGGATGATCTCCAAACTAAATCTCTTTGACCCCCTGGCCGGGAGGAGTGAATCGGAGGGGGTGTGGTTCACCTGGTCTAATTTCCAGAGAGGGGACAGAAGGATTTACTCTAGATTGGACAGATTTTACTTGAACAAGCAACTCTTCAGTTGCCCACGTATTTTAGGGGACAACTGTGTCAAAGTAATACCATACACCCTTTCAGATCACCACCCTATCTGGTCATGCATCCATCTTATTCCATCCCATGATGTCCCACCCCATTGCCAAACAGGGTTTGCACTGAATTCGTCTCTCCTCAAAGATGAAGCAGTCCAAGCTGCTACTAAAATTATAGCTTGGTACAATGTGGATATAGCCCAACATAATAATGAGGTGGATAGCTGGAATAAGACCACACTATCTTGGCAAAAGATGATTAAAACTGTTGGGAAAAAGAGAGCCAAAGATGGCAGGATGAAGGCGTTTAAGCTTGTGGAAGAGTTGAAAGTTGCTGAACTTCAGATCCAGAACAACCCCACAGACCTTGGACTTTTGGACAAGGTGGTTGGCTACAGAGACTCCCTTAGGAAGCTCCAGCATTACAAGACCAAAGGTGCTAGAGTGAGGGCCAAGGTTAACTGGCTCAACTTGGGCGACAAGGGCTCAAAATTCTTCTTCCAAACCCTTAAAAAGAAAGAGGCTAGAGACAGGATCACCTGTATCATGGAGCAAGGCAATAGCATCACGGCCCGGGATAAGATCCTCAGCACCTTTGCTGGGTTCTATAGCAGACTTTTTACCACTGAAGACAATGGATCTATGGCCTTGGCTTTGCAGAAGATTAGTGGTATTATCCCAAAAAAAGTCTCAGAAGAAGATGCAGCTAGTCTTGGGACAGACCTTACAGCTGCAGAGATTAAAAATGCCATCCTGAATATGGCCAATGATAAAGCACCTGGCCCAAATGGCCTTACAGTGGAGTTCTAGAAGACCAATATTGGGTGGATTGGTGACAACCTTCACAAAGTTTTCCAGGTTGCCATTGCTGAAGGATTGCTGGGTTCTACACTAAATGCTGGCCTAATCAAGCTGATTCCTAAAGATGGGGATAGACTCCTAATCAAGAATTGGAGACCTATCACATTGCTGAATGTAGGATACAAAATTCTGGCCAAAGCCCTCGCCCTCCGGATTGCCAAAGTCCTCCCTAAAGTGATCAACAGTACCCAAACAGGGTTTGTAAAGGGGAGGTACATCCTTGAGAATCTGATTACATGCTAGGAAGCACTAGAGTGGGCCAAGGATTCAAGCCAACAGAGTTCCATGCTTCTTATAGACTATGAGAAAGCATATGACCGAATTGAATGGAGATTCATCCTGCTCATGCTAGATAGGTTGGGATTCCCCCCCTCATTCTGCAATATGGTCGCAACCTTACTAAAGGGGGCTACAACAGCTGTAGAGGTCAATGGATACAGATCTCAGTTCTTTGAACTCACTAGATCCATAAGACAAGGGTGTCCCCTTGCCCCGTCACTGTTCGTCATAGCAGCAGACTCCCTCCACTACTTACTTAGAGATGACACCTTGTCTCCTCATGTTAAGGGTATCTCCCTCCCCAATGGACAAGAGGTCTCCAATATCCAGTTCGCAGATGACATGGCCATCCTCCTAAAAACATAGAGGAGGATAATATGGGATACCTAATGCAGAAATTGGACCTATTCTGTGAAGCCTCAGGCAGCAAGATCTCTGTATCCAAGTCCATCATGCTGGGATGGGAAACCACCCCCCCGGTTTGGTGGAACAAATATGAATTGGAATGGGGAGGCCCTTCTCATATCGTGAGATACCTTGGGGTTCCTTTTGCCGTGAATCCAAACATTAATGAGATGTGGAATTGGGCTAAGGACAAAATCCTATCCAAACTTAGTAAATGGGACATCAACCTCCTCTCTTTCCCAGGCAGAATCCAAAATTGCCAGAAGATTCTTTCCTCATACCCCATTTACTTCTCTTCATGGCTTTTTAATCAGAACCAATACAATGCTGTTCAGAAGATTATCCGGGACTTCCTGTCGTCAGATGGTAGGGGGAATAAGAAGTACCATGTTGTTTCCTGGAATTGGTGCACCGAAGCTAAGGCCTGGGGAGGCCTAGGACTGAAGGACTTGAGGACTCAAGGTGTAGCACTAGCAGCTAAGTGGATTGCCAAGGCCTCCGCTGGTGAGGAACCTTGGAAGATTCTGATCAGGAACAATCTGTTTAGGGCCCACCCCTGTAAAGCCAAATCTTGGACCCGCCTTAGCTATTTTGATCTTCTTAGCATTGACAACACTATTGCAGTGCGAGGATCTAATGTGTTCCAATCTATATGGAAGAGCTGGAAGCTGGTTAGGAGATTCCTCTGCAATACAACCCCAACATAAAATGGTGGGAAGATTTGTGGCTCTAGATCCATATGGTGGAACCTTAAACACAAAAACAAGCCTCTTGCCCTACTCCAAGGGTGTTCAGCGAAAGGATGGGCAGCAAAAGGAATTTGTCATTTTCAAGATGTGATTCAGGATGACAGGTTGAGCACTTGGGAAAACTTGCAAGAGAGATTTGATCTGCCCTCTTCTCAGAGTAGGACATATAACATCCTCACTGTTGCCATCAACAGCCTAGGACCCAACTATGGCTGTTGTTCCCCAGACAATTGCACCACCCTGTTCAACTGGCCAAATGATACCCCTCTTCATCTTATCAAGGTCAAATACCTCTACCACCTTTTCACCCTAAGCTCAGATATCCTCATGCATTGCAATTCCTTATGGCACTTTGAGACCCCTGCAGAAATGTGGAACAAATACTTTACCTCTATCTGGATCAGACCCCTTGAACCTAAAATCTTGTGTTTCTTATGGCACTTCCTATTGCATAAGCTTCCGTTCAAAAAGCCAGGGGGGAACCTAATTTGTGCATTGTCTGTAAGTAGCCTGAATCTGTGTTACATGTCTTCTTTGAATGCTTCTTTGCCTCTGAAATCTGGAAGTTGTTTGGCCTCAAGTTCAAAACCCACTTTGATACCTTAAATGTCATTACTGGAAGCATTAACGACAGCAAATGGTGCAATGTCTTTTGGTCTATTTTGTCTTCTATTATATTGTGGGTTATTTGGAAGGCTCGCAATAATGATGTTCTGGCAGGGAAGAGAAGGAATCTTACTGAGTCTCTAAGGAGACTCATTTACTCTGATGTTGCCATGCAGGTTACAGCTGTTATAAAGTTGAAAGAAAGTAAATTCCTGCAGGTTCTGAGGGAAGGTGAGATTACGATCAGCAAAAAAGACATTGCACATGGGTACACTACCATTAAACTGGGGCCATTGTTTGACAGTAAACTCACAGAGTTCATAGACAAGCTGAAGCACCCGGACGCAACTCCAGACACAGGGAATGCAGCAACAGGCCCTGACTTTGGCATCATAGGATACAATGCTGTATCCCCAGACTCAAATGAGTCGGACAACGAGCATGATCTCCCCTTTGATTAGAATAGCTTCTATGTTTTAATTAAATAATCTTAAGATACTCTCAACGATATTAGTAATTGTAATTTTTGAGCCCTACTGGATATGGTTGTGGCAGTAGCCAGACCTCATGTAATATTTTGTTTAAAACTCAAACTCTCCCGTACCTGATCTATTTTTGATGTAATATTTTGACCATCTGATATGCAATAGGAAAAAATTTTTTTTTTTTTTTTTTTGATTGAATAGAAAAAAACTCTAAATATAGAGAAAAGGCTATTAGTATTTTTAAATCTCTTGTCAAATCAGAATTTAATCACGAAATTGGAGAGAAATCGCAATTTAATTGCAACTTTAGTAAAAATGCAATATTTAATCACAAAATTTTCTCCATTTTTTGGTTCCTCGGCATTGCCTAAGTATGGAGAACAGATTGGTGGTCTGATTCGGATCTAATCACCGAACATGCTGAGTGCCAATTACTCGTGGATCATCACCCTTTTTTGCAGAGTTTTGCTACATTGTTCTATATAATTGAATATAAGTGTTTTTACTATTTTATAATAGTGTGCCTAGTCATATCTAATATTAGGTCTTGAAAACTCACTGTCTCCAGACTCCACATATGATGCTTTAACTGTTTCTATGCAACCCTGATTGTACCTATTCTAATTTAACATTTCATGTCTTCGATGATTTTGTCATGGAATCCAGCATATGAAATCCCTTTTGTTCACATGGAACTCTTGCATGGGGTTTTCGTTCAAAGAGAGATACCCATGGTAGTTTGATGAAGGTCCCATTGCCACCTAATATCTTAATATTTATTTACATGCTTGTTTTTGATTTGATTTAGTTAATAACAGGATATTTAGCTTATGAAAGATGAGTTCTTGTTAACTACTGAGAATTATGGCTTATGAAGATTGGCTCAATATTAACATCTAGTTGATTCTTCAAAACAATATTACATGATAATGCAATGTGAAAAGACCAAATGTACAAAAATGAAAGAGCCTGGGCCATCCACAATAAATGTTTCATAATGATCAATGCTTGCCGAAGTTTCTGTAGGTGGTAGCAACAAGTGGAGCTGATTGGATGGGAAACTTTGTTGTTAAACATTCCCCTGCTCGAATAATACTAGTTAGGACTTCCCTTTTGTGATTATCACTTAAATACAACTTATGCCAAATGAACTGTTCAACCTCATCAGAGAGACTGTGTGCATATATAATCTGTCCGTCATTATAATAAACACAACTATAAATCATTAGTGGCTGACTATATGTTGATTCTATGTATATGCTAAAATGGAGAGTATTAACTAGTGTACGTGCAGAGGAACAGGCCTGTATCAAAATATTGGAAAGTTCTCATAAATGAAAAGAAAAATCACGAACCAATGAGCGAGACTTGTACATGATTTGAGATCTAATGCTATATGTGGTGGAATTCTTATCGAACGCTTGGTTTATCTAACTGTGGTGATTAATGGTTTCGTGAATATTGCGTCCTTTATTTAATGTGTTTGGGATTCTGTTATAAAATATTTGGGATTTTTTTTGCGGTTTCTTGTCTTTTCAAATATCAAAGTACTTGTCAATGGGCCCTTGGTCTACTAGTGAAGTTAAATGGTTGACAAAGAGCCCACCAGGGATCAAGTCTTGCTGAGTGCAAGGCCCGACATCATAAGGGATGAGGCTGGGATTGTGCCCCAGGCGAATTTGGCAGCGTGGATGCTTCTCAGTCCTTGGCTCTAAGCTAAAGAGACACGTGGGGGCCTGTATCCAATTCCTAAACCCTCCATAAAAAAAAAAAAAATCAAAGTACTCAGTCCATATGTTTTAATTAAAGTATATTGCCATGCGGTTCGGAAGTACATGGCATCGAGGGAAAATAAGAATGCTCAAAAACAGTTCTAGTTTTCTTAATAAACAAAATGGAAATTAAAGAAACATGAAGTTACCAAAGAAACTTAGTACTCAAGGGCATGGCATGAATAAAAACGAGTCAGGCTCAAGCAATTTGATCACCAGGGAGAATATATCAGTCTGATCCGTTGCTTCCATGAGTGAACGATGAAATTTTCTTTGAGGAGCTCTTCAATAGGCCTCAATAGAAAATTTTGCAAAAATATTTCCTTTCTATTGCCAAATCTTGCGAGGCTATCATGTTAAAATCGTCCAAATTTAGTTTGGGTTGTGAGGCTTGCAAATTCAATATTACTTGTTAGAATTTCATTCTGAAATGTTAAGATTCCCGTACTTCAAATTTGCTACTTATAGCTACCTCAACGGAATCGTTTCAAGTGAAAGATGATAATCTTAAAAGATTGAGTGTTGCACATGTCAATATGAATGAGGACAAGAAGATAGAGGATCGGATGATCATGGTACAAGGAGTGTGCCGATGATGGCGCTATGGAGATATAGCTTGACTGGGCCTAACCTACCAGTAACTAGAAGTAGATATAAATAGTTCCAAGTATACACAAAACTTTGGTAAAGATTAATGTGCAAGCCAAAAAGAGAAGTTTGGAAGAGGGGGGAAATGGGCATGACTAAATGCAGAGATTGGGAAATAAGAGAATGGAGTTTAAGATGATTGACTGATAGCTAGGGCAAAACAAACAAGGTATGGAATCAAGCATAACACGAAGAAAATGAGTATGTACAGAAAAAAATGTACAGTAAATGGTGTCTATACGTAATCATACATTAACTTGCTGATGAAGCTTGAACATTTTTATGCCAATTGAGTCATGCCTCAATAGAAAAATGAGAAATCTAATAAAAATTTAAGAAATCGTGATAATGGAATCAAGGATGTCATAAAGGATAAAAGTATTGATATATACACATACATACATGTGTACGTATTATATGTCTTCTGACCATTTGGTTATAATCTTCGTGAGATTTGCACCTTCTAATGCATGAACATTCATGGTGTACAAGCTATCCTCATCAATCAAAAATATGCTTTATTTTTTAATTTTCGTAGTTTGGGTGAATAAATAATGAAGCTTGAATATTTTAATAATAAAAGCCAAATATTTTAAATTTTAATAAATATTTTGGTCAGCACCTTATGTTAAAACTTTGCGTAGTTGCATTTGTTGGCATTTACAATGTCAAATATTTCAAATTGGCCAGTTTGGGCATTGGATTTTATGGGACCCCACCTGCTCTTCATGTGGAACCAAATAAGGAAAAATAACATATTCCAGGAGTTATGATATATGACAAAGCATTTATGTCAAGTTGGACATCTATAAGGGAGTTTTTGGGTTTTTTTAATCCGGGAGTTGTCAACTGGGAGTGTTAGTGGTGCAAATGAACAACTATTTTTGGCAAATTGTAAGAGGAGTTGTAAGAGTATTAAATAGAAATGTTTAATGCTAAATCAAACATGGAAATGGAGGGAGATCAAGTTGGGTGTGGCATTTCTGGGATGCTACTTTTAGCCAAATGAAATTTGTGGAGTTGCATTTATATATTGATTCTTTCATTTGTTGGAGGGGAGTTTTTTTAGATTTGAAGGTGTAGAAGGAAGGAAAGGAGGAGGAAATCAAATTTGAAGGTGGTTTTGCTTTTGTAGCTTCCTCTTGCAAGTATTTTTGTTATTGTATTCAAAATTGCAGGTGATATAGTGAAGCCAATAGGCTCAGAGTTGCAGTCTCATAATTTGCATTCTTATTTGAAGTTTATGTAAGTTGCTGGTATAGATCAGTTTTACATCAGATTTGCAATAATTTATCAGCACTGATGGCTGTCATGTCAGTAATTTCAGTTATGTTTTGATGCCATACCAATTCAAGTGGTTTGGTGTGAGAAAATTCCATTGTTCTTTGCAAAATTTTTATGCTGTTTAAAGATTTTTGAATTGCATTGTACGTCCAAGTGAGTTTTCTGATTTATATCAGTTTGGTACCGTGAGAGGTCATTGCAATTTGCATCAATGGTATCAGAGCTAGTGTTCCTGAGTGTGTAGGCAAAACACCAAACATGAGGCAATTTGCACCAGGACCTGAAGGTGGTGTGTGTGAGTTTGTTGCATATATATGTGCAACTACTTAGCGGATTTGTTGGGAGGAGATTCCTAAGTTTGTATACAAATTGCCTAATATGAGACAATTTGCAATAGAACTTGAAAGTGTTGATAAGAGGATTTGTGTTGAGACTTTGTGAGGCCCTAAATATGGAAAAGAGAAAGAGGAAAAGGAATTTTGTCATTGGATAGAGTCTTAAGGTTTTTGGACTTGAGAAAATCAAAAAGAGAATTTGGAAAATAAGAGAGAGAGTTGGAATGATAGAGTTGAGAAAACAAGTAAAAGAAATAGAAGCAGAGTTGGAAAGTGTTAATGTTTGTAGCTTCAGTCGTATGATCATATTGGTTAATAATAATATATTGTATTTGTATATATATATATATATGTTATATTATATATATTATTATTAAATATATATTATACAAACTTATATTATTCTAATATATGATTGATTAATGAAAATTAACAATTATAATGAATATTCATGGGACATGTCTCTCCTAGCCTCTTTCTCAATATAAATGAAAGAGAGATTGTTGCATTTGAAAACACATAACATATACAATCTAGGCAGTGCTATTACATTTGCAGCGATCTTAATTTCTCAACTTGGTATCAGAGCCAGACTGCAAATGTAGAAAATAAATACATTGCGATCAATGTACCAGGTGGCGGTGGCGGAATCCAAACAATAGTATACTGCAATTGATGGATGCGTATAAATATTGAAGGGCGGATGATATCGTCGAGGATTAATGTTGATCCAACATAAAGATATCACTGATAGTTATCTTAAATTCCATCTGAACATTGCAGAACGGTCGAAACTGGACCTGTCTTAAGCAGGATCCCTATTGCTGCAAAGAGGACGCATATGGAGGATGACTCTCAAGGATCCCAACCCTTGATCTCACCATGAAATGTCGCGTGGAATATGTTTTGACCTCGCGTGGCTTTAAGATTGATTACGTAGTTTTGGACTACGATTTGAAATATTGGTGGGGACAACATATTGATGGACCAAATTCATATGTGATATCATTGAGAGAATCTGGTAGCAACATACACAGTGATATTGGAATCACTGATAGCGTAGGATATTAAAACATAAAAAAAATTCACATGTAGACAACTTCATTCTAATCTAGAGTAACGAGAATCGCGCGTGAATCGCGATTCGATTCACCCTCCCCGATTTTTTGGGAGCCGATGAGTCAGATCGGCGGTTTTTTGGCATGAATCGCCGATTCAGGCGATTCATCCAAAAATCACCTGAATCACCATGTGTGAATCGGCATGAATCGGCTGTCAAGTCAAAAAAATTTAAAAACACTTGTTTTTTTTAATCTTTCATCTTACATACATTTATGATTTGATGTCTTATGGAGCTGAAAAATAACTCTCGATGCCTTATAAAATAATTAAAGTCGGTTGAGCTTTCGGGGGCATTGCCCCCGAAAACCCCCGCGGGGGCGCTGCCCCTCGACCCCGCCCTGTATTGCGACAGAGAGCACTGCCCCTTGACCCCGCAAGGGGCGCTGCCCATAGACCCCGTCTTGGGGGCTTTGCCCCCAAACCCCCATTTAATAATTTGGGGTGGAAACTGCGCCGATAAAAGTGGGGAAAAATTAACCTTCGAGTCCTATTAGCCTCCATATAGAAGATGATGATGATGAAGAAGAAGAATATCAATAAATTATTAATCCATTAGTTGAACTTAAAACAATGATGCTTGAACTGATGTAATGATTTAATTTTAATGTTTTGATTCTTGAATCTTTGACGTTGAACTTGCACTTGAGGTATATGATGGTATGATCATGATTCATGATGCTATGATTACAAGTGTTTTTGTTGT
>MU224108.1:897471-911308 GCA_018584345.1 Thuja plicata
ATGAAAAGTTTTAAATCTTGGGCACAAGAAACAGGGACCTCGTGTGTCATAATTTCATGATATTGATGAAAAGGTCATTTTTGGAGCCAAATGAGTTAATAAATTATATTACTCAATATGTGCCTAGTTATTAAAGTGCTTCAAGTGAAAAGTGTGTGAGAGAAGACACCTTTTTATTATAAAAGCAATAGGCAAGGCATTCATTCATCATCTATCGATTATATTTTATAAAAACTTGGTCTGGAGAATTATCTCTTTTTCTGAGCCCTAGCTAAAGAGTCAAATTAGTTTACAGAAGACTGATTCTTCTTGTAACTAATCATCAATTGATCGCTGTTGTATGATCAATTTCATCTTCATCGTGCTGCTGTATACGATTGAAGAGATTCTGAATTCTTACTGACTTGAACTGGGGCCTGTTCAAAGGTTGAAGTGCTGATTAATTCAAATTCATCAAAATATTGAAGTTGAGAATAGTGGATTTACTGTGGTTGGTAGAAGATTAGACCAGCAACGTCATTACAACTGGAAATCGTTTATTGGCAGCAGTCATATATCATTCTATCCTGGGCGTGAGTGCTGGCGCCTAGAGTGGGAAGTCGCAGCTCCAGTATTGGCCGCGTGAGCTGTAACATTGCAGACTGATAGCCGTTGCATAAAGTTGGAGGAGTTGGCAGCTCGTGGGGGGTCTTCATTGCCTTGGCACGACAGCACTTGGATGATACGATACCACCTTGGGCTGTCACAAGTTCGTTTGCACCTGCAGCGCTGAAGAAGACCTGTCCTTGTGGGCAGAATTGAAGTGTTGAACACCTCCAGCTAAGCACATTTTTGAGGCCTTGCTGTCAACAGCGGCCAGCAATCCAGCATAGCGGGATAAGATATACAGGTTCCTTTATTTGTATTTTGGTTAGCAAATAAACAATTCATGGCTAGATAAATGGTAATGCTTCTAGTCAATTAAATAAAAAAACGAATTTTGAGAATTCAAGCATTGTTATCCATTCGTATACAACTTTCAATATATGCATTGTGTTATTGTAAACATGACAAAGTAAATTGATAAAAATACTTGCTCAGCCATTTAAATATTTCCTTAGAAGGAAAGGGACAGAGATTTCAATTGATTTAATAGACAGAGCCAGTCGCCAAGTGTTTGTTAAAATGCCAAACTTCTGAATCTATCAAGATTTTAAGTGATTTTAAGTTTGGACCAAGATAGGTTCATTACAGTGAGGAGGACAAGGACTATTTGCTAAGAGCATTTCACACAACGGTTCATAAACTGGATGCTTCATCTACACTCTCTTGGGACGCATTGACGAGGGCATTTGAGGTCGAGTTCAAACTGCTATAGGATGATAATGAGATCGTCACTGAAATTTACAACACTAAACAAGGGAAACATGAGATTGTACGAGCTTACAATTGTAGGCTCAAGGAATTGTTGGAAAATTTGGACAACCAATCGACAGATGAACTAAAGAAGTGTTGGTTTATCGAGAGATTGATCTCTTCGCCGAGAAAGAAAACTGAAGTGGTACCTACATCATCATACACCAATGCTTATAATTGGGTGATGGACATTGAGAGTGAAAGCAAAAATCCTCCTTTGAGAAGAGAAAAACAAACGATGACAAGAGCATTGAAGGTAGTAGTGAGATAAATAAAAAACGGTCCAAGCCCTACATCGAGATATGATGAGAATGATGAAAGAATTGAAGGCAGTCAAAGGAACCTATAAAGAAATTAACAAACTATGGTGTACTGAGTGCAAAATTGAGGGGCACACAAAGGGTAATTGTCTTGGACAGATGTTTTGTGAGATTTGCCAAGTGACGGGTCATTGAATAAAGGAGTGTCCGCATAATTTGAAGAATAGAAGTACGTAAGTACTCTTCACATTGGGAGAGTCTAATGCATCAAAACCACGAAATGTATCACCAGGCGATTATGGAAATCAGTGAGGGCGAAATCAAATACTGTATGACTCCATGTCGTCCTATCATAAAATGCCAACAATGTAGTGAATTGGGACACTTTGCGAGAGATTGCCAGAATAAGATAGACAACGTACAATTATTGTGCAAATGGCATAGACCAGGTAACCATGAAGGAACCAATTGCTTAAAGAAAAATGGTATTAATACGTTGGACGTGGAGGAACAAGACGATGCAATTTTAGCAATCACGAGTGCACAAATGAAGAAGTCAGTGTACCCAAACCCTCGTACGGAGAAGGAACGACTCTAAAAAGCCAAAGAAAAAGTAGAGCAAGTGATGGTGAAGGAATGAATAACCTCCACCAAAACTGCTAGTACATCAATGTGATTGGATTCTAAGGAGAGCATCGTTCGATAGGTGGTACAAACAACCATACCCATCCAGATGGTAGACCTTAAAACTACGTTGCAACTAAGAGTGGCAATTACCAACAGGGTCAGTGATGACACACTCCGCCAAAACCAATAAAAGCCACAAGGGGCACTAAAGAAGAAGTCACCACTAGAAGACAACTAGGCCACTAACCCTATGTTGTTGATGGAGGACTATGAAGTATTCCCATTGTCGATGAGATAGAAATAATGGGGAGAAAGTTAACAAATACCATTGTCAATGAAGGCTTAGGAGTCAATGTGTCGCCAAAGAAAACCTGGAAGTGCCTAGGGAAGCCAACACTTTGGCCGCCAACCTTCCACTTGGTAGGTGTCGACAAATATGGAATTAAGCCATCAGGGATATTGATAGCACAAAAGGTAACAACTGGCACACAATGTTTTTTCTTGGATATTGTAGTTATCCCATTGGGGAAGGTGTACGACACTCTCCTTGAGAGGGGTTGGTTGATCACCACCAAGGAAAACCACATTTAGAAGAAAAACATATTATCCATTGAGAGTGAAGGAAGTACAATCGACCTAACGAAACAAGTTGTGAGCAAAGAATTGGCATCCTTTGACTCAGAATCTGAAGATGGAGATTTTAGGATGGATAAACGGAGGAAGGCAATGCAAACAAATGACAATGGGGTGCTCGAATTGGAGGATTGCTAAGAAGATGAAACGAGCTCTCTCAATGGACTGTTTCACTAGCAAATGGAAGACTATTAATTATTCCTGTCAATGTGTGATTTTCTTGAAGCCAAAACTTGTGAAGAGCAGCTAATACAAGTATGTAAAATTATTGACAATACATATGACGGTACGAAGAGTAGAATATCTAACATGGAAGGAATAAGGGATTGTCAAGGAAAATCCACTTAACCAATAATTCAAAGGAAAAGAAAGAGGGAATTAGGAGGGGTGGAAAATAGAAATAAAAATAAAATGAAGACTATGCAGAGGCTGTGGTTTAATTCACACTCTTGGCGAGTATATAAATTCCATTCTCAGTGTTGGATGGATATTTTGCTGCCGACATTTTTAAGGATTTCTTGCAAAACAGTGGTTCCAACCACTGTGTGTGAGGCATAGTCTCTCCTAATTATAAGGGAAGGCTCCCCCTTTTTATTGCTACTAGAATCAACAAAACACTTAACTACTTCTATTTACACTAAGATAAATCAAGGCAGGACATTCATCCTATTCTCTTATTTCAGAATAGATGTTACCATTACAAAACGACCTTTATTCAATGGTGTATTTCACTTATAAAGTATTTGTTGGAGCAATAATTCTGATAAACAAAAGATTAGACGTAAGAATAAACTTCAACGTACCAACAAATTTTAGGAACTTAGGAGTTCACAAAAGCTCAAAGTCTTTCAGTGACCCCTTATGAGATTATGAGAACAAGAATGAAACACATGTGCAACTCAAAGTCTCCAACACGTATTTTACTTTGCATGCACAAACGAAGAAAATGAAGTAGCAAAAAGTTTGCAAGCTATTTCCTAACTTGAGTGTTCTATGTTAATCTTAGATGTGATATGCAACTCAAAGCCCGCAAGACCAAATCTGAAACCAAATTATAAATTTGAACGCAATATGCAGCTCAATGTCTGCAAGATTGAGTTCAAATCCCTCTTGAACAAAAGCACAAAACTCACAATGAACTCTAGAAAATGTCGTCACATGACATTTGGATTTGCACAAAGTCTCAAAACAACCTACCTCTTTTATTGAAAGCAATCTAATTTACATCTAAGCTCAAAGTCTTAGAGTGCATATACAAACCGATAGAGTTATATTGCCTTGCCAAAAGATGATTATTTACAATGAGCCCTCCTGAATTAATAGAAGAGATGCTGAGATAAAAAGGTGGAAAACTAACTACCTATTGTTGACTTATTCAACATTACAGTCCTATGCAATATGATTACATGTAGTGAGATGTGTGATTGCAATTATTTGGTTTATATGTAACCTACCAAAACTACATTACAAAATGCCTAGTGAAAAATAAACAAAGTGTTTGATAAGACACGACTCCTATTACATCAACCTCTATCAAACTCCTATGCAATGTGATTACATGTAGTGAGATGTGTAATTGCAATTTTTTGGTTTATATGTAACCTGCCAAAACTACATTAAAAAATGCCTAATGAAAAATAAACAAAGTGTTTGATAAGACACAACTCCTATTACATCAACCTCTCTCAAAGAGGTCTTCTTGTCACCAGATTGCGAAGTGCTGGAAATCTTCAAATTTGTACATGGGCGGGAACATCTGCAAAAAATAACACTTTGACCTCTGCATTTGGTGGCATCAACAAATCACTGATTTTCATTTTCACCCATGATTGGTAAAATGTTCACGATCCCTCTTATTGGTCCGCTACCACCTGCTTGGAATCAGTCCTGAAAGCATTTTAATATTTATGAAACTTGAATTTTATCTTTTTCTCATGCGTGATGATTGGCCCTTCTGACTTTGGATGAGCACATGTAGCACTAAGATGAAAGACCAAAACACTATAATGTCAGAATGTGTTGACATTAGTTCCATATCATTCTTCATGAAGTTCATGCTTTGATTTTAAATCTTGGTAGATTGTGTGTGCAAACTAGGCTTCAAACAAGACTGAAGTGAAAAAGTTGCTTTTTGTGGGCCATAGTTGCAATTCGGGAATTTTGGAGTGCACTATAGGTGAAGGTGCAAGTGTAGTTCAACTTGTAATAGTTTAGCAGTTGAACCAAAAAGTTCCTACTAAAGGGAAAAACATAAGTTTTAGGTGAAATCGGGGTTTTTGGACCCAATTGCATGTTTGACTACATGTAACTGAACATGTAGTTGGTGTAAAAATCACCGATTTGGATATTACTGTTATGGAGATTTTAGGGGTAATTACACTTGAGATTACATGTATCAGTACATGTTATGGGTACTAAAAATGTCGATCTTGGAACTTGGTAAGATTGAAACAAAATGTAATCGGGGATTTTAGATGTGATTGCATATTACATTGCACGTAAAGTGACATGTAATGGTAGTGAAAATCTCCTGTTTTGCAAAGTATGTAGGTGCGCAAATGGAATTTTTAGGAAGTGTTGCACTTTGTATTTCATGTAGTGAAGATGGGAAGATGTGATTGATAAAGATAGGGCCTTGATCCAAGATCATATTGGGAAGGATTTCACTTGTATTTTCGCACAAATTTTTTATCTCCTTCGCCATCAATCTATATGATTGCATTTTAAAATTATATTCTTCAAATGCACAAATAACATTGATTTGAAAATTTTGCGCACACTTTGATATATAGTTCAAAGTACAATCAAAGAGAAAAACCCTTGAATATGGCTTCAAATGCACAAAAACAAATTACAAATCCCATTTTTAATCAAAATGACAACAAAAACTCTAGGCGCAGCTGAAAGATGGAGAAAAACTCAAAAAAATGTTTAATTTTTTGCTAAAAATGATCACTAAAGAAAAAATGACCTTAGAAAGAGCTGAAACAATCATGAAAAATACAAATAAATCACATTTTGATCAAAACCGACCAGTAAAAGTGCAGATATAAACTGTTTTTAACAAAAATGACCAATAAAAACCCTAGCATAGAGCTTGAGAATGGAACAATCTAGCAAAAAGGATTATAAAAATGCAGATATAATCATGTTTGTGATAAATTTGACCATAGAAAGAGGCAAAACGACCAAGGAATTGGAAAACGCAACAACTGAAAGGGACCTGTGACTATTAAAATGGGAAAAACGATAAAAAACCTCCATGGTCTATGCAGAAAAGACAATTATTTATGACTCAAAATGAGAAGAAACAATGAATGGAGGAAAATGACAGGCATACCAAGTTTGATACGCATAAGGAAATAGCTTGAAATTGACCAAACAAAGAATTTAAACACCACAAAACTCGGCGCCAATGGATCTCCAAACTCGGAGTTCATTGATTCAGGCTCAACATTTTCAAATAAACCTGGAGTTACAAGCTTAATGTTCGGCATTTTCATAGCTCGGGATTTTCAAAGAGCTCCGTATTTTATGGGAACTCAGCTTTATATGTATTTGGAAATGAAATACTAAATAAAACATCCAATAACTGAAAGTATTTGAGCCTATTATTGCCTTCAACACATTGCATATAATATGCAATGAAATATATAACACTAAGTGAAATGCCCGACTTCTAAGTCATCGGAGATTTTAAAACGTCTTGCATTATTTTTACCAAGCAATATTATATGTAATATGCTATCAAACGTTTGCTCACTTATATAAGTCGAGATTTTACATTTGTATTACACATAATTACATGAAAATATAAAGCAATATCCTCAACCTAGGCATTTCGATTTTTTAAAAAACTAATGGCAATATGTAATGGTATATTTTGAGTTTTGAATAATATATTGCACAATTATATTACATGTAACTAAACAGGTAATGTAGCTTTTAAATCCTGACATGCCTTAGAAAAATAAAAACGACTTAAATAAAAACCTACAAAAATTAAAAGAAAATAAAACAAAAACCAAACCTTTAGACGACAAAAGACACAAATATTTATGAACACCAATGACTTTATTTGTTTACGAAAATGTTTATAAAAAATAAAATATTAACATTAATAAAACCAACTTAGAGTATATAACCATGCTTTTGATAAAACTCTTGTGCGGTTGCTCATTAATTTTACTAAAACTAAATTAACGACAACACTCACCAAGGGTGTGTTTTTGGCGGAAGCACGGTAAGGCAGTTTTGGCAAGAAGGGCCTAAGAAATTTTCCCTTTTCAAGAACTCAACATTGATCTCGATAAGAAGCAACGAAGGTAGAATTATTCATGCACTGGTCCATAAAGTGGCACCATTTCTTCTCCATATGACCTTACTTTCCTTACAGATTGGTGGTCTTGCCTAATGTACAGTCCCTGCATACCTCATACGGCCTCTAAATATCTTGGTATTGGCTAAATAGCCAACTAAAACGTAAAACATATAATAGGAGTTGCAAAATATACTAAGTGTCCCCCCTTGGTAAGAAATACGTTTTAGTTGGCTGTTTAGACGTTTCCAAATATCTTCTATGACGTACAGGTCAGCAATTTTTCTTGATGTACGACTTAGTCCTTTCTCTTTCATACGACGTACGAGCTTGACACAACATCCATAAACAATTTTTTTGACATGCAGTGTATGGACTCTCCAAGCTATTGTAGGAACATTGACATCATCATTGACATACAAGCTCTCCAAATTGTCATATGGACATCATTGTCAGCACTGCCATATGACGTACGGTCTCAACACAAAACAAATTATCTATTCATTTGTCGCATGGCGTACAACCTAGATTAGCCCCACAACATTCATCAATTTTGTCACAACGTACGAACATCATCTACGGTGCAACACTCAACAATTTTGTTGTACGGTGTCTGAATTTTTTTTTTTAAAAGACACTTTTTGGTTTTGTTTTACAATGCTTGGCAACTTTGCGTCAAGCTATCCGTATGTGTAAGGGGTCTAAAACATTGTGAGTTACTTGACAGTGGCATGGCAGCACCATGGCAAGAGTGTAGTGCGGTTAGGCGATTGGGTATGGCAGTTACAACATCATAAGTTCATTCCCGTATGGCTTCTAGAACTTCTACATCAAAACTTTGACATGAAATTTCTATTTTTTGGCTTCTTCAACATTACTCTGTGTGGTTCTGAAGGTCTTAATTTCTCCATTGTCTAATTCATAAAGCTAAGGACAACGATATTGTATTTAGAACTTAAATATACATTTGCAAATCATATTCAATACATACATTTGTATCAAATAAAAGAAATGTGTCCAAGCTATTTACAGAAAGAAGTCTATTGCAGTTTAAATAATAAGAAAATTAGACAAAACCATAAGCAATCACATATAGGGACATCACAAGTGGTATCAGAGCTAGTTATCTTTCCAGCCTATGAAGGTTTATACGTGAGAAAGAAATAAAGTACTACTATAGAAAGAAACCTACCCAAAATCCAAAGGATAAGATAACATTTGAATCCTCATCAAAGAACAAAAAACAAGGAGAGACAAGTATCGGGGAAATGGATAATTCAATAATCAGATGGATCAATTCATGGCAGAGCAGTAGGGCACACAACAATGAATGGGACAATTGCTAGAAATGTTGACTCAAACTGTAATCAATACCACTAACAATCATAATAACCATAATGGTAATAATGGAGGCAATGGTGGATATGCAGGTCATTTAATCAATAGAAGCTCAAATTTTTGAAACCCTACAATAAGCTCTAGACAAATGATTCTTTCCCTCCAAGGGTAGAACAACCAGAAGAGAATGAACCTACCTTGGTGGAGTTACAAGATCAATTACGTTAAGATTGGATAGATGGAGGGTTACAAGAAGAGATGCCACTCACATTACATGGATCTAAGAATAAGTCACATGCCCAAGAAAGGTAATCGGGACCATCACATTGACTTAAGAAGGAGGATTGGTAAGCTTAATATACCATACTTTGATGGTTCAAGGAAGACCACGACACGTGTGTGGGTTCAAAAAGTGGATACATCCCAATCCCATATGGGAAGAGAAAGCAATCAAGTATCTTGCGCTACACCTAGATGGGGTGGCTCACGAAAGATGGTACCATGGCATGATCACCATGGGCCATGCACAAATCACTTCATATGTGGAATTCACGGAGAAGCTAATAGAAAGATTCGATTATAACAACCCCAAACTTCATTTTGAAGTATTGGCACAACTTAAGCAAAGGGGAACAAATAAAAATTGAGATGAAACAAGTTTGCACCGTAAACTTTTTTGTAGTCAAAATAAAAAGAGTTCAAAGATTCCATATAGCTTATATCACACTGATAAGATTGTACATATCTTTCATCCAATAGAATGATAGATACTTTAGTTTTGATATGTTAAAAGAAATTCCAGAAAAAATACACATTAGTATTCCTACTTGTGGTAGGAACTAATAATTACTAAAATCAATAACTATGAGCAAGCACTAAAAAATCTCACATCAAAAAGTTGGATGCCAAAACTTATCAGTAGAAGCACACCACCAAATCTTGAATGGAGATGCACTAAAAACTAGGAGAGCATTCATTCTTTGAAGAGAAAAAGAATGTAATTTCATTCTTGAAAAATGAAATTGTTTCAAAAAGCATGAAGTCACTGTTTGAAAAGATTCCTCTTATCTTTAACTTTTTTGCGATAGTAAAAGAATTTCTTTTTCTTTTTGATAACTATCTCCTCAAAATTATGAAAATATAATAAAGTGTCTTTTTTGGCTCATCTTTTTATACCATGAGTCTAGCAACATTTTATTTAATCAATTAAAACACATTTTAAATAATTAATTTGTTTTTTAATATAAATTTATTCTTTTTGACAACTTAAATTCATTAATTAATTAATTCCATAATTTCATGAAAAGGTGATATGACACTTTGGAATTGTGCTCTTATGTATCATATTCATTTTAAAGTAATTAATTTACGTTCCAATGTCTCTAATGAATGTGTAGCTGTGCCTCTATATCTGTTCAAATTCAAAATAATTTACAAACTAATTAAGAAAATCCATCTCTTAGTTCACAAATTATTCTCTATGTGACTACAAGGATCAGCATGAATCAAGTTCTAATTACATTCACAAAGTTTCCCTAGAAGAGAACATCGATATAAAATGCACCTATATCATGTACAAGCATATTTTAGGACAACGGAAAACACATACCTTTTCGAGGTACTGAGCGTTTGGATGACCCCAAGGGTTTCGCCCACTTGCATAATTGTGAAGATTCAGTGCCACAATTGCTCTCACACTACAAGGAATGAAACTAGTTGTAAGTTTGCTATAAAAATTATATGTTCTTCAATGGTACAAAAACAAATAACATAAATGAGATGTTATCATGTGGATGTAAATTCCATTAATATCTCACAATGAGAGAAAATGTGAGCATTTAGATATAATGGATTAAGTTGATGGCTTGTGGATTTGATCATCTACTTGAAAAAATCACACTTTACAATTATATAATATTTTTGAAATTTAAATAAAAATGGAAAACAACATTGATACAAATGCAAATAATGTTAGCCACAATACTCAAAATCTGTAGAACTTTTAAGGTTTGATCTAATGTAAAATATAAAAAATACTAAAGAAGGCACTAGATTGACTAGTGTTTATTGGTTATAACCATATCTGACTAATGTTATACAACATTTGAGAATATTCCATAAGTTTTGTATATATTTGAGAATATTTATATATCAAGTGTGCTATTTCTTGAAGCTGCAATTAGTATTTATAGTTTATACTTATGTGATTGATGTAAACTTGTGTATGTGATCAAATTAGCTTCTATTTGATGATGTTATTGTGTTTATAAGGTTTGTTTAATAAAGGGTGCATGAAACAAGTTTTAAATCCTTAAAAATCTCTCAATTTCTTGGATTTTTTCACCTTGCTGAGTCTTGCCGAGTTTTTGCCGAGTCTCGAGTCTTGGGTCGGGTTAGCCGCAGCGAGTCCAAGTCTGGGAACTATGATCTCCACAATTCACACAAATAGTCAATGTTATAAATTAAAGCTTGAAGTAATTCATCCTATAACTTGTATAGATTGCCTTCTCTAGCCTCTATAACTTGTGTTGTGACTATGCTAGATTCCTTCAGCCTTGTAAGAACTTGTTGAACTTGAATTCTACAACAAACTCCTTATCCATCATAACCAAATCTAAAATCAAATTCTTCCTAAGACTAGGAACAAACAACACATCATCAAACTCCAAATATTTACTTAAGTCGAAAGGGAATTGTACAAACGCCTAGCATTAATATACCAATCGAAACTTTGTATTAAGCCTTTAAATATTTTGAAGAAAAATATGAAATACCCTAGACTATGTATGATGCTTCCGAGGAAGAAAATATGAATATTAAATGTCAATTGTAATTTGAATTTTCATTTTTGTAAATTAATAATTATGAATATGAAATGAGGTATTTTATTTATAATTTTATTGGCAATTATGGATTTTTGAGTATCACTCTTTTTTTATATTCATAGCTTTGATGTTTGAACATGAATATATATATATATAGTTACACCGCCCTAGGGGATGGGGGGACAGGTTTATGGGCAGGGGGACAGAGGGGCCTCACTTTGGGGACGACGGCGGGGGACAGGGGGGGGGGGTGTATATACTATATACTATACATGTGGTANGGGGGGGGGGGGGTGTATATACTATATACTATACATGTGGTACTTAAAATGCTAGTTATGAAAAAATGAATAACAATATAAGAGTCTAAGACATAAAGATCAAGATATAAAAGTTTAAAACAGTTGTCAGTAACTATGAAATAGTAAAACTAAATTAGAATTAGTAAAAGTAAAACTAAATACTACATTGCATTAAAGTTTGAACATTGAACATAGAACAATGAAGTTTGAACAATAGAATTATAATTATAAAGAATTATAATTATAAATAGTAGAATCAACAAATGGAAGAGTTCTATGAGTATCAAAATTAAGAGTATATATTAACCTAGCCATAGAGATGATTACATTGAGTAGCATGATATGAATATCAAAACAAGTACAAGCTACAAAATCAAAATGCAAAGGCCCAAAATGTAGTGAAGGAGGCCTCTAATCGTCCCTCGAGAGGTCGACAAACTTGTCATCACCGGAACTATCAGACTCTCCAAGGTCAAGAGCCGTGAAAGGAACACCAACCAGTCCTGCATCTAATGCATCCTCATCCTCATCAACCTGTGATGGCTCCTCTGGCTCAACATCCCATCGTGCTGCTGGGCTCTCGTTGTACACACGTGTCCTGCGGTCAGTGTTACGCAAGGCACCATGCACACCCACTAGCTTCTCTGCTCTCTGAGAGGTAAGTTTGTTCCTCTTCAGACAGTGGATGAAGCTATATGTAGACCAGTTCCTCTCAAAAGTTGAAGAACTAGAAACCTGAGACAAGAAACGAATGGCTAGTGTGGTAGTCATTGATTTCGGTCCATGACAAGTCCACCACAAAAGTGGATTCTATTGTGCCATAGTTTTTATGTCCGCCTTTGCCGCAACATTATAACCCTTAAGAGTAGAAAATTTGGTCCAATCAATGCGAATTATCCCAGCAGTCTCAGAGTCATACATCCTATCAATGCACCTAAAGAACCCTTCTTTCACCTGAAAAAATTATAATTTTTAAAATTCAAATTATTGGCAAATAAAAGATGCTAGTTATGAAAAGATGTATAAGACATAAAGTGTCATGTCCCAGTTTCAAATACAATTTAATAATAATTAAATATCATTAAATAAATAATGATAATAAAATTAAAGTATTAAAATTAATAATAATATTATATAAATTAATAAACAAATAATTTATTATGATATATTATTAAATTAATATTAATATTAATATAATTTATCAATCAATACAATATTATATAATAATTAATAATTAATAATAAAATCAATAATATATAATATCAAATCTTATACTTATTTGACATCTTATAAATATATATTATCGTAATATAAATCTGTAACATAATATATATTAATTAAATATAATATAAACTACAAACATAAAATATACCAAATGCATATCAAGCGACTATAACAATAAACGCGACTATACAGAAGTCGCTACGTCAAGCATATATAGAAAGACGATCGGGAGGATTCAGGGGAGGAGGCGGATAGCGATGGAGGAGCAGGGGAAAAGCATCGAACCCACTGACCAGATGATCCCAAGTACAACATAGAATGCTCAATCAATATAACACCTCATACGACTATAATGTGCATATAAGTATATTAAGCACTCGTATAGCTGGATGGGTATTGGACAAATATTACCATAATAATACCATACAAATATTGTAGAGGATTATCCTAACCTCAAATTTGACATCGAAGGAGTTAAAACGTCACAGATATTAGAAACTTAGCACTAATCACTATCAACGTATAAATGACGAAGACCCGATGTCAGTTGTCTCTCTCAGAAAGCGGCAACTATATGGAAGATACAAGCATTGTTTACCAATGACTACAAGAACAATAGTGACTCAATCAATAACCAACGTCAATAACTTATGTGATGCTGTTGTAAATTAAGATTAGCGTGTATCAATAAATAACTAATTGATATCACAGTCTATGGCAGAACTATCGTCAAAAATTAATTATTAAATGGGTACGATTTGAGTAAGAGACATTATTATGTTAATAAGGAGCGGCCAAGGAGGTATTGACCAAAGGAGGAGTCAATATACGAAAGACAGCGATACTCACTTATGCAACAATCATAATATGAAATATAAACGGTATTCTTTGTGAACCAATAATTAGGAAGGAGTT
>MU224108.1:913746-927196 GCA_018584345.1 Thuja plicata
TTGAAAATCAGAAAATAAAATAAAAAATTAGTGAGAAACCCTACCTTTTGCTTGAAAAATCTTTTGAACAAGGTGAAGAATCTTCCTCCTCTTCTTCTTGCTCCTTGTCACTCCTCTTTGACTTGCAATCACTCTTTTCACTCTTACAAACACTCTTTTATGAGCTTTTCACTCTTCTTCTTCTTCTTATTGTTGCAAACACAAAAAAACCATAAAATGAATACAAATGAAGCCCCATAATGTTTTCCATCATTTTAGCACAAGACGTAGGCCCCACATGGCCTAGGGTTTAAAATGACCAACTAAACAATAAAAAAATGTTGTATTTTTTTTTTAAAATGACTTTATTTCTGTGCTTTGATGGGGGACGCCCATGCGTCCCCTTTTCGGGTTGAGGGACGTTTTTGCGTCCCCTGTCTCCTTCGGGGACTCTTTTGCGTCCCTTGTCCTTGACAAAAAGGCGGCCAATGGGTGGCGCCGCTGGAAACGCGGGAACGACGTCACCCTGTTACGGGTTCGTCCCTGTCTTAGGAACGTTGGGGAATTTGGGGGAGTACGCATCCCCGAGGTACACTGATATATATATATATATATATATATATATATATATATATATATATATGCGGCAGAAAAAGAGTTCATACACCACTATGCTAATAGTAAAGCAACATAGCAAAATACACCACCATATCAATGTTTCAGTTCAAAAATAATAATGTCAACATAAACAATCAGCCATCATTGATCAAATATCATAAAAAATCATCAAACATATCATCATCCTCCGGCTGTAGCAAATTAGAAGCACAAATAGTGCCACTGACATCGGTACTAGCAATGTCAGCCTTAGGAGCCGCCTCAATATCACTAGGTAGCTCGTGATCATCATCATCAACTGCAAGTGCATCAAGGCGGACAATTAAAGCTTCCAACTCCGCACGCTCTAATTCAACATCCCAATGCTTTGCCTCCCCTTTTTTGAAGGTATTGTCTTTGTGTGTTAGGAGCCTCAAGTTTGAATACAAATAGACCAAGTCTTCTGCCTTCTTGGAATGTAGTCTATTACATTTTATTGAGTGAATTAAGGAGTATGTACTCCAGTTGCTCTCGGATGATGATGAACTAGCAACCTATCAAGATTTTCAATTTTGAAATTAGAGAGTTAAGAGTTTTGAATAAATTTTTTAAATATAAATTCAATATTCATCAGCAAGAATTTAGAAATTAGAATCTTAAGAGTTAAGATCTTGTGATAAAACTTTGTTGGCAATGGGTTGTAGGTTGTGGTACATTTCTCCATGGAAGTACCACCATTTATGAGCATCAACTCTTCAAGAGCGTCAAGACCACAATTATCGGTGCTTGCGAAACTCATGAATTCCGCCCTCACCATAGGCCGTACGGGATCAGGAAAGAGTCTACGAAGGGCTGCCTTGTACCTGTGATCAACTTCAGGATCTCTATATGGGGCAACTCTAGTGCTACTCTCCTTAAGGACCAATTAACTATACTACCTGGGGCTCAAGGCAAAGGCAAGGAGATGCAAAGGGGTCGTCATTTTGTTCCATCTCTCCACCATGATTTTCTATAGTTCCTCGAAGAATGTTTCTTCACGATCTTGCTCTTTCTCATTTTTTATTTTTTTAATATCCTCAATCATGGAGTCTATGCCATCATATACCTCACCCAAGAAAGACCTATCCATGTTAGTGTATCAGATCATGCTCAATATAGGCTGAGTGAATCTTAGAAGGTACTTAGCACGATCCCACCAAGAGTCATCTAGTATCATTGCCTTAATGACAATTGCCCTTGTACTACTAGATTGCCTCCATACGCTCCAATTAACACTAATTACCATTCTAGACAATGCCTCTTTAACCTTCACAAGGCGTCTCAAAACAATAGTGTTGGAGGCAAAATGGGTCTCAATAACCTATTTCAAAATCAAAACAATAATAAATTAAAATCAAAATTAAAATTAAAAACATAGAAAGTTTACTAAACGAAAGTCTAAAACATACTTAAATTTTAAATAATTTAACTTACCTTCAAGAGCTCCAATCTCTGGAATTGTCTAAATATGGCTTGCAACATATGGTGGTTCGTGATGAACATTTGGATCTCCTAGGCATCTTCATACATTGTTTTGACCCACTCAATTCAACCAATAACCCAACAACCCTACAATTTTTGGCATTGTTTGTTATTACCTGAACAACATTTTGAGGGCCAACTTGCTCAATGGCTTGGATGAGAATGTCTACAATGAATGGACCGTCCTTCACTTCCCCTTCACAACCCACTGCTCTCAAAAACATGGCACCTCTCGTGAACACTGCAATAACATTGACCAAAGGGCATTTTCTTGCATCTTTCCATCTATCAGATACTATGGACACACCTGTTTCGATCCAAGAATCCCTGATGGGCTTCAAGGAAGTCTCTACATGTTTCACCTCTTTGTCCAATAAAGTGGTGCGCACCTTCTCCTAATCCGGGCCCTTGAAACCCCTTGGAGCCTCATTAATTGATTTCACCATTTTTTGCCAGTACGGTGAGCGAACAACATTAAATGCCAATCCATTTTCATAGATGCATCTCTCTATGTCTTTCTCGGCAATGTCTTTAGCCTCATTGTGAAATTACATTTCCAAGGGCCCCTTTGCTCTCTTATTTGTCACCGGTTCTTGAAGAACATGCAAGAATGGATGGCCCTTTGTGGGTTGTTCACTCAAAGTGGAAACTGAAGCCATAGAGCTAGTGGCCTTTGCTACTTTTTTACTTCTAGACCTTTGCGAAGGATGAACAATTGGATTTCCAGCTGCTTCATCTGCTTGTTTTTGCTCTTCAATATATTTTAGTACAAAATGGTTTGCAAGAAGGGTTTTAGGTGCATGCTGCCCTCCAACTCTTAGCTTGCCTAGACAAATCTTGATACCTTTCTGACGGATAAAGCACAAATGTGCTTTCACTCTACTATAAGAGCTGCTATATTCCTCTTTGCAATGGCTGCAAACCCAAACGTAACCTCCACCTAGCATTTGCTGAATCATTTCCACATTTCTCCATAGTGGAGAACTTGGGTCTATTTTGAACCGGGAGTTCCCAGTGCCAGTAGCACTTGCCATTCTATGGATCTATAAACAACATACAGAGCCACAAACCAAAACGAAACAATAAAATATAACTAGAGTTCATTTCATTTTGTAAAAAAACTCAACAAAAACCTACCTGTTTTGTTGAAATCTTCCTCTTCAATGTCTTTTAGGAGTTCTCCACACTTGCAACCACATAGGAATAGCTCACAAACAAGCTTAGAGCATGCAACAATCACCTTTCAACACTCCTTGAGCAATGACAACCAAACAAGAAAGTTTAGGAATGGAGGCAAGAAGTTTTCTTTTTAATTCACAAATGCACAGATGTCATATGTTTTACCTTTTTGGCGTTTTTAGTGGCCTATTTCAGGGTTGGAGAGTTGAATTGACGAAAGTAGACATAAAAAACTTTAAAAAAGTCAAAAAAATGTGTTTCTTGGCCAAAGTAGGCCTGGTTCCTACTATAGTTTTTGAAATTCGCCGTAAATTCTTCAAAATTTGGCCCGGGTCCGTCTAATAGACTTTGGGCAAACACCCCTGTAGTAGACTTTGTAGCTAATGGCATCCATCCCGGACTTTTGTCCAGACCAAACTTTGCAGCTGCCAGAAAAAAATTTGGCAACGTAGTAAAAATATACTCTTCCAAAATATCAACTTTACGTACAAAAAACATCCTTATCACTTGTAAGGACAAGATAAAAGATAAGTCTTAATTAGTAATCCATATCTACAATTTATTAGACTTATTTAGCTAAATAAAATACTCTTTACTTTTACACCAAAAGTGAAATGCAAAAAGAATCACTTGAACTCTTTCCATGTGTTCACACTAAACTTATGTGGAAGTTCCTATCCAAGCTAAAACCTTAACACAAATATCCACCCTTTGCATTAACTTTCTTTGGTATCTCCAAGGATTTACCAAAACCCTTCTTCACAATCATAGATGTTTGGGTATTATTGTTTGGGGGAACCCATTTGTCCTTTTATTATCTCTAATACAACCAATTCCTTTACTATCTACCTTCCATATTACTATTCTTCTAAAGCTCAAAATTATCATCCCTAGACAAAGAGACCTTGGCCTCTTACTCAAACTTAGTGTCATACTCAATCATCCCAAGTATCATCAATATTACAAGTCTTTTGAATGCTCAAAACTAGAATCTGTAAACTTTATTACACTTTTCTCTTCAACAACTTTATTCTCATGAACATGGCAATAAACAATGTGACTCCTTAGTCTCATAAAGTCAACAATAAGCATTATTAAAAAATGTGACTCCTTAATGTAGGAATAACGTTATTAAACCTTAATGTAGGTGTAGATTCCATCTACACTGGTCAGCCCCAACTACCTTCATCGCCAAGTAGCGGCAGCGTCACATGCCCTTAATGTAGGACTCCTTAGTCTCATAAAGTCAACAATAAGCATTATAAACCCTTAATGTAGGAATAACGCTATTAAACCTTAATGTAAGTGTAGATTCCATCTACACTGATCAGCCCCAACTACATTGCCAAGTAGCGGCAACATCACATGCCCGCGGGCCCTTTTCAAATAACGCACCCCATTTCAAAGTTCAATCCCCCTCCCGCAGACTTGACACATGTTGATTGGGAGGGATACCTAGCACCCCCGTTGGGAGCCTCCCATTCTCAATGCCCGCAGGCACGACATATGTCCTGCAACCACTCTCACAGTCAAGGGAGGCCGCCAACAGAATATGCAAGGAATATGCCATGTCACGGAGTGTTCGCGGCCAATGGCCTTTTGAATAGGTGTTGAAAGAATCAGCCTGTCACCAATGTAATTATTGATCCCTTGCCATAATTGCCCACAATGATGGCCTTTTCGTTTGTCGCTGGCAAGCATGCTCTTCGCGACCAATAGAAGGGATACATTTGCCCCACGTCATGGGATAACAAAAACCATGCTTGATGTTTTGGTATGCCAATGGATTTTAATAGAAAAATGATCATTCTTTTTGGTCAAAAAGGGCCAGAGGTTGTTCCTATAAAACTAGAGGGCTTGCATTGTTTAAGGGATTGGATTTTCGTTTTTGTTAGAATGATATTCTCACAGTTCTGAGAAGACATAAGACATTTTAGGAAATATTTGTAAATTCATATAGGTTTTAATTTCTATTGAAAGGACTCCATGGCTTTTCAGCCGGAGGTGTATGTTGTAGCATTTGTATCCTAGAGCTTACTCTCTAGCCTTGGCATGTTTGCTCTTAATGAAATACGGGGACTGTGCCTATGTAGCCTTTCTCTTTTTGTTGATTAGAGTGTCCTGTGCTTATCTATCATATGTTTGATCCAATTTGCTTATGTTGGTGCAATTATTTTATATTTAATTGGGTGTATTTGTGATCATGAATGTTTTTTTCTCCTCAGAATGCATCTAGAATAGAAGATGACTTGTACCATTTATAGTCTACTCCCCAGGAAGATTTGTTTTGGGGGTTATGTTTTAACTGAACCCTTATAGGAACTATTTATGTCTAGATGCAAGAGCCTATTCTTGGTGTCTCTTGTTTAACTTCCACTCAGAGATAGCTTTCTTATACCATCTTTTGAAGTTTTAAGATCTGCACACTCTTTAGGAGATTCGAGACTTTACTTGGACCCTTGTAGGTGCTTCCCAAGGTCAAGATCTGAATATTACATTCTATGTCATGTAGACTTTATACATTTTGTTCTCTTGACCAACAATCAAGGGTCCATGGTGCATCATGTCTTTTGGGTGAAGATGTGAATCTCTGATTGGGAAGGGTTAAATTTCTATGAATGTCATCCTACATATTCCTCACTATGCCATAAAAAGCTTTTTTTATGGTGAATCGCCTTCCCTTAGCTTAAATTTCTTGCGAAAGGTTTCCTCTTCCCTTTCCTTCAAACCCCAATATGAAGTCTATTTCTAAAATCCTGAAGGTCTCTTTACAGGGCGCATCCTGTCCCACTCTAGTAAAACTCTAGTAAAGCTTCGTGACTGCCCTTATTAGGCGTGAGCCTCTTAGGGATCAACAATATTTTTTGGCATGCTTGGGTGGACAGAGCTGAATGTTGTCGCCAAAGTTTGTAACATCCTCCGATATTGCAAAGTGCCCTAAATGGTTTCAAGTATTGTATTTTTGCCCTAATTGGTATCTGGTATTGCAATATGCCCTAAATAGTTTCAAGTATTGTATTTTTGCCCTAATTGGTATCTGGTATTGCAATATGCCCTAAATGGTTTCGAGTATTGTATTTTGCCCTAATTTGTGTCTGGTATTGCAATATGCCCTAAATGGTTTCAAGTATTGTATTTTGCCTAATTGGTATCTGGTATTGCAATATGCCCTAATGGTATCTGGTATTGTTTGTACTTAATGGTTTAGCACCTTAATTAACAATTTAATTATGTTTAACAAATGTGTAAAGTTTTGTTACTAATAGATGGATTAGTTAGTACAAGAATTATTAGATGGTACTAAGTAATCAAGTTGAGACACTGGATTTAATTATCTTCTAAGCATGTTACGCTTGCATTATTGATTATCAGTAATTATTGTGACAAGGATTTGACTACAGATTGTTTTTACAAGTGGATGCAAGACCCACTAGCCGGAAGGGGAAGAGGTATCATCTGGAAAGAGAAAGGAGCATGTTCATGGTAAACAAAGAACGAACATCGGTGACCTTCTATTAATGTGAGCAAGTGATCAACCCCATTGGCCAAGGTCTCTAGTTGTGGTTATAAGCGTAGTGCTTACGTCTTGAGTTACCCATGTCATCTTATGACCATTAAGTCATGTCATTATTTTAACTCCTAATCTTTCTTTTCTTTGTTAGACCTTCATCGCTTTTCATTCGCCTGTAGTATTGGATGTCGTCTTTTCGAATGTTATCATTCCAAGCTCTTCCGACGGCGTGATAACTTAGTGGAACCTTTGAGTTTTTCGGTGTTTCATCTTGATTAATTCTTCCTTTTTTTTATGATTAATTCTGTTATTCTACCTTATTTCCAGGAGTCCACCTTATCGGGTTTTGGCGTTTGGAGAATATCTCCACCGAAGTAGTCCGGTTCTTTTATGAAAGGAACGTCTTTTTGACACCGGGATTTGTACGTCGAAGGTGAGGGAGATGCAAGGTGGCGGAGTGGCAAGCTGAGTCACTCCAGCTCGCTCGGGGGCAGTTGGTAGAACCGTCATAGTGGAGTGGGATAGGATTTCTTTTCTTGGGGTAGTAGAGGGGAGAGTTTTTTTTAGAGGCGGGACAAAGGAGAGTGAGCGGGGAGTAGTGAAAAGAAGCGAACGAACGCAGGAAGCTCGGTTTACGGCTCTACACTGTAGCAAGCATGTCCGTTCTTCCATTAATCCTTAATCCTCTTCGCCTTCCTTACTCTGTAAAAAGTCGAATGATTGTCGTACTTTTAAGCTGAATAGAAGCGAAAAGACTATCGTTCTTTTATGCTGAGTATTTTGAAATGATTGTCCACTCTGACTGTCGTTCTTTTATGCCGAGTATTTGAAATGATTGTCTACTCTTTTATGCCAAACGTATGTGGAATGATTGCTTCGTCCCTTATGCTGTCCGGTTGAGGAGCCAACTTGTGGATATTATTTTCGTCTCTTTATCTTTCCTTGTGTTGAGCTATGGCTTTAGTGGTAGAAAGTGGTCACGCTCTTGAACTCTTCCATGCGACACTGCTGCGAGTTTATTGTATGGAGTTGCATCTTTTTCTCTTGTAGCTTTTATGATGAAGCAGGAGAGCTTTGTGTGTTGTAAGTGAGCGGACTTAGTTTTCCGCCAGTCTGTTCTTGTTTGGTTAGCAGTGAATTTTATGTGAAGAGCTTTACTTTAAATTCCAGTCTTGCTGTGTTAAAACCGTCATGACAAAGAAGTACCGAATGGTTCTTCCTATTCCTGTCCACACAAATCTTGTAGATTGAGAGATTTCTTTCCACCGATTCCGAAACGTCTATCCAAGCCTTGAACTATGGAATGGTTATTTGTCAATCTAGCTGAGTTTAGGGAGACCCTTCGACAGTTTCAGTAGGGTAGCATTAATTATTAAGTTGCTTCCAGAGCAGAAGGGAATCTTCAAATTACTTAACTAGTTATCTCAAGATCACCCTAACTGTCAGACAATTTCTTTAATCTTTTTAGAACCTTGGGTGAAGGAACGGAATGAGAATTATAGAGAAAGTATAATACTAGTAAACGGATAGGGTGTGAGACTAGCTTACATAAAAACCATGTAGGATAAATCCTTAGCCAAGGGGTACTACAATTGATGTTGGTACTAGTCAGACTAAGGTACCAGATACAGACTAAATCAGGAGTCAACCATGTTAGTAGAAACTATAGGGTTGACCGATTTTGTCTGTAAGAACCTTACACCAATTTCGAGATTTACCATGACCATGCTCCTACTTGCGAAGGGCCGGGCCATTTCAGTGGAAATGTGTAGGGTAGGATCATTTGATTGATGGTTGGGAGGATAAACGCCCTGATGATACTTTTTTCCTCCTTTGGACTTCAACATCTTATTTCAGCACCTTATGTCAGCATCTTATCTCAACAACGTGATGTATGTATGGATTTCTCATGCCTTGATTATGCTTGTGTTGAAACATTCTTGCTTTAAAGGAAATGGGAAACTAGATATTACTTATTCTTATCTGTTGCAAGTTAATAAATTCTGTAAATAGATTACTTTGTTTAAAGATAAATTCTGTCACTATGATGCTTTCTTGTTTTTAAAAAAAAAAAAAAACATTGCTGTCTTCAGTTTCAACTTAATTCCTTGTTCATGTTCATTTAAATTTTTTTTAGGTTGTTACAAAGTTAGTGCACACTTTGGTTTTCTTGGCTTGCATGAAGCTTTCAAGTTGACCTGGTAAGTTGCATGCTAGATTTGATCAGCCATGGATGAAAATTACTCCATTTCCCCTAATTGGGCTACTTCTCAACCTTTCCAAGAGTACGAAGCTCCAAATCTCCACGAAATATTGCATGATTTCCAGTGCGAAATGCAGATGATTGAGCTAGAAAGGTATAGGAATGCTCCCATGTTTCCTCTATGTGCATCCATAGCATGCCCCTAAGAGTTTTGGTTGCCTCAAAGGGAATAAACCTAAGGTCGAAGATACACATACATACATCTTAGAGGAGTCGAGACAAAGGAGAGCAGTACTCAAACCAAAGGCATATTTTTCTTTCTCCTTCTAGGATCTAATGCCAAATACCATCTCCCTATTCAAGAGAGGGCCTGTTGTTTGGCGGGCAAAACATTAGAATGGAAAAAATCAAACCTCAACATGGCATAAAGATACACACATCTCTTAGGTTGACAAAAGTCTGCAGGCCATCAACAAACACGGTCGAGCCTGTGCGGAGAGGAAAGGGGTGCCCCTCCGGAATAGTTCAAGGTCAAGGACCCAAGCTCTTTTTTTTAGAGCTCCCATGCTCCCTTTTTCAAAGGTGGGAGGTTTTCGAGCTTCAGATGGAGAAAACACTTCTCTGCGAGTTGCATCTCGACGAACGGATCGAGGCTAAAGGTGAAGAGATAACGAACATGCTCGCGGTCTCAGGAAATGAAGAAGCAGAGGATGAGGATATCCTTTTTTGGGACAACCTCAGACTTTTTTGGTTGCATGTCTTTACATCCCCAAAATACATGCAAATGAAGCTAAAAAACCCGTTTTTGGAGCTGGAAGTGCAAAAATGTCATTAAAATGACTGTATTTTTCATTTTAAAGCCCATTTTTGGGGCTGGATGTTCAAAAACGGTTCATCTATGGTATGTTTTGGGCATTCTAAAGCCCGTTTTTGTTCACCAACAGAAAAAAACATGATTGATATTGCATGTAAAAGACAATTAAAACCACGTTTTTTGAGCTGGAAGTTCAAAAACAGCAAGTAGGGCATTGAATTTGTGTTTGAATCTTTCAAAATCGGTTGCTAAATTCATGCATTTTGTTGCTCAATCTTGTACACTTGTCAAGCAACTAATCTTGACTCAAATGGACATTGATTTCAAGAGGATTGAGTCAAGAATCATGATCTATATAACTCCATTCTTGTAATCTTTTTCTAAATCTGAAAATCTCTTGTTGGAGTTGATTCAGATTTTGTTCCAAGTCTTTGCAAGTTTTTCTTTCTCTTGTTCTTGGTAAAAAGAGGTAAGTTTTCTTGTTTTCATTTCATGGCTTTCATGTATATACTTTAGCTTTGTTTTTTTTAATGTAAATCTTCTTTTTCACTTTTAGATTTACATGTTCTTATTGTTTTAATTGTGTCTTCTCTCTTCCGTCTAAATTTATCCAAGTTGCATATGCAAGAAGTTCTTCATACTTGTATATGCAGTAGGGATTAAAAACCTCGTTCTAAGCATGAAATTACTTCAAAAAGAGCCAAGTCTTTATCAGCATGTAATGCAGGCAAAAAAACCCACCTTTTTCATGCTATCCATGCTTATATTTAAAAAAAGAAAGGAAAAAGAGCCAAGTCATTCCCAATATGCAAAGCATGTTAGTAATAACTGAGAGGGGGGGGGTGAATCAGTGGCCTCAAACATTAATCCTTAAATCGACCCTTAAAACTTATAACCACAAATTATGTCTCAAGTTATCTTCTGTCCTACAAGATGAATGCCTTGAAATACTTATATCAATTTTCTACTTGTCGGATTGCTTTGTAAATCTCTCTTCTGTATGATTACCGATAAGCAGTTAACTATTTACCGAAATACAGTAAATATGCATAGTATACCGATAAATCCAAAATTGCATATGTGAAATGTAAAACAGTAAAGTAATGAAAACATAAACACATAACACATGGATTTTTAACGTGGAAACCCTGTTAAGGGAAAAACAACTAGGACTGGTACCCAAAATTTTCACTCTTCTGAAGTGAGCTCTGTTAGGAGCCAACCCTATTAAAGGTTACAAACACACTGTTAGGTGTGACCTTGTTAGAGGATTTAAAAGTTAGTTTGTCACCTAGTATCTGACATCTAATGCTACAATCCTTGATCAAACACTCACTTGGCCTGTCAATAGGTATCGGGCATATCCAATGCTACTTTTACGATCAAACTTTTTGATACTCCTTGGGATGTATCTCAATTGTAAAAGACTTTCAAGTCCTGCTCGATTAAGAGACTTGATGCTTCAATGGTTAAACTGAAACACTAATGATCAGTTCATACATACAACTCAATTGCAGATTTTCAGATCTATTGTAAGTCCATTACCTCTCTGATCAGTATAATCAGTTCTATACCTTTGCTCCACACTGTTCTACTCTGTGATGTTGTCTCACTGTTCGTCGGTGTCTACAGAATCTTGCTCTTTCCTCAGCTTGTTGATCAGGACTGAATGAAGACTTCTCCTTCAGATTTTCTTTTGCATCTTTCCTCTTCTCTTTTTCACCTCTCCCACACAATTCGTAATGAATTGGGTTTTGTCTCTATATAGACATGATTTACCTTTTCTTGGTTTTCTTGATTCTTGGCGTGATCCATAATTCTCGCCAATAGATTTAAAAACAAACTCTTGTTTTATCTCAAAGAGATCTTGCCAACTGGACAAATCAGCTTTAAATCAATTACTTATCTCCGGCTTTATCTGGATGATTAAAACAATGATAAGTATCTGTTAAGTCTATTTATAACTCTTGACAGCTAAGCACTTTGTCGTTTCTGAACTCTCTGTTCTGTCGGTCAACACTTCAGTTAGTCATCGGTGATAACTGACTGTTCCGTCAGTGTGACTTCAGTTGTCATCATGATCTTCGTCCTTGTCTTTTCCGTTGGGTAACACTGAAATTGTTTCCATCGGGTTACTCTGTGTTTTGCTCGACGGTCGACACTGTAACTTTGCTCGTCGGTAATGCTATGCATTAGCTCGTCGGGTAACACTGACTCTGCTCTTTTACTCTGACCGTCGGCATGCACTCTGTCGGTGTATACAGTCACTTAGTGAATACTTGACTTATATGCATTACTGATAGCATAGCCTTTGATTCATTGGTTTTTTGAAGTCTTTGGCAGTATTCCATGACCATATAGATTATATAAAGTTGACATCAATGACAATACAATACATTAACTGATTTAATGCCTTGCATGATCATCAACTTAACATCTTCAAACATTCAATCAGTTACATGTCATCAAAGCAAACCAAAAAGCTCACCTCCACGCTTATATGTCAAAGAAGAATGGCTTGTAATGAGACATAAACATCTCACTTATGAGTAAACAAATGGAGATTCCCAATATGCAATATAAACCAAAAAAACCCACCTTCATGCTTTTTCATGGCTTTTTATGAGATGCAAATGATTCTTAAAAACCCCACCTTGCATATTGAACACTTACCTATGAATATATACACTTTCCATATTCATTTCATAAACTCAAAGCTTGTTATTCATTGATATGCTGTGCTCCATAGAAAATTCATTTTTTATTTTTCTTCCACTCACTTGTAAGATGCATCAAGTTTGTTCTTCCCCTCAATGATGCAAGTTCCTGTTGCAAGTTGAAGAAAGATCTTCTCATGTTCTTCCCATGACACAAGGATACAAAGCAAGAGAAACTATATGATGGAGCAAGACAAGGATGTGAAAAGTGTTAAATAATTATTGATGTGAGTTTTGTACCACTACATAACATATAGGAATTGAACACTTGATACAGAATATCAAACACTCAACCCTCTCTTGAAAAGTATTTACTCATGAAGAACATGAGAAAACTCCAAGGTTCCTTACACCTGTGGATCCTAACTCTGTTATATTGATGTGATTTGCTGGTTAATCACGTCGGCGGGCTTACGTTGTTCATTCAAGGACATCGGATTCTGGCTATGATGACGATGGGACTTAGCTTTTCAATGTATATTCAACGGATCTATCTCCTTAATTTATATCACTTCCAACTTCACTCATCAAAACTCTCACTACTAAGCTACTCACTGCTTTGCTACTACTCCTATGGAATGGAAAGATCAGCAAATGGACGGGGATCAAATCTAATGAAAGCTTGCCAGCGGCGCTACTGTTGTGACGTTTTCACACCATCGCCCCATTGCAAATGGGGACCCCCTCTTTCGCAAGCAATCGGAGTAGTGGTCTTAGGTAGTCTTTGTTGGCGACAGTTTTCGAGCCCCTTGGTCCGGCAAGTGAAGTTTGGGAGTTGGTTTTGTGTATTTTTGGCCTACTGAGAAGTCATGTCTGTCTGGAACATGGGCAAGAGTTGTGCTAAATCTTTCCAGAATATGGGATAAAACCAAAGGATTCGTGATGAAACAAGTCTAAACCCTCTGAGAATCCTTGTTCCAGCTTCAATT
>MU224108.1:937896-967752 GCA_018584345.1 Thuja plicata
TACACATCAGCATTTGTACATGTTAGCACATCCCATCATACATTGCCGCTGAAGAGAAACATTGGGAAATAAAAATACGATAGGCTGTCAGCAAAGAGGACCAGCAATATACCATATGAGACAAGGGTGGAGGCATCTGCAATCAAGTAGGAGAACCCTAAGACCAGCGAAAGAATTATTACGATGGTGGTCATGCGCAAAGACAAGAAAGTAGCGACTAAGCTATAAAATACAGCCTGTGACTAGAAGATTGAGGCAGGGCGTCCCTACTTACTCATCACATCTGATAGAATTACATCGAAAGGTTGCCATGGTTCATCTCAGTAATTCATGAGCTGCGTAAATGATTTATGAAATAACAATAGTTCTAAGTTGGGCATCATTAATATAACTCATATGTTTCAATAGTTGAGTTGGTGGAAGGAAATAATATCTGGCAAATACATTATTAGAGCCGACTCCTGTGTGAATGATTAAGGCGAAGTTAGCGATAATATTTCCTATTAGTTACCAAAAGTCAGTTTGGAAGGAAAAGAATGGGCAAAAGCATGAAGAGTATATCAGATTCACATTAAAGAATATATGCAGCGCATGTATAAAAGATGCATGTATATATGTATAAAGAATATGTATGATGGTAATAGTAGATTTTGAAGAAGACAATGAGTGATTTATGATCTTTTAAAGAAGATTATGCTTAACCATAGTTAGACTTATGAGAAGAGAGAATTCAAAGTAATTGTTCCAATATTGCAAACCAAACAAGCATGGGACTTTACAGTTACTATAGAGAGTAATGGCTGTAACATTCTAAACCTGAAGACTTTGGGCTTCAGTGTTGGAATTTTAGATTAATTAGAGGATGTTCAAGGGAAAACTTTGAGCTTTCTTGAACATCTGAAACTAGAGTACCTATTTCAAGTGAGAACAAGAGACTTTTAGATCTTGTATCATTTCATCTTTATATAAAATTCACTGTTGTCTCAAACGATTGTTCTTAAGTCAATCTTTTAGCCACCGGTATTACTGTAGCAAGGAGAACTGTGTGTGTGTTACAGTTCAGTTTTACTTGAAGCCACCTGCGGTAAGAAGGGAGCGTCCCCTATTGCTGAGAGGAGAGAGTAATCTCACATACTACTGCCTAAAGGACACATTTTGCCAAGTTGTAGTCTTAGTGACTTGCAAAATATTTAGCCAACAAATTCTTGTCATGCTCATGTTAGAGTATGAGGAAAATTCCCTCAAGGCTAGTACATCACCATATGTGACGTTAGAGGATTATCCTAACATGTATATTTATGTAGTTTTCCTTGATGTGTCACACAAAAATAGAAATGTGCCTCAAATGTTTCCTCGGCTTTGTCAAAATGTTGTTGAAATGTTATTTAAATGTAAAAAGCTAGGTCGCAAGGGCAATTATTTCCACATTCTTGTGAATGGGTCTTGATAATTTATTTTTGTCTTCAGTTAGTGTAAATAGGTAGGTTTTTAATTTCCAAAAGTGCTATAGCGCATGTGCCACATGTCAAGTGGCCCCATGTATAGTCATTTTTCCTAAGTGCGTTTTGTGAAGTCGATTTAGTTTTCAAGGCTAACATATATAGGTGGTCATTACACGCTCACTATCATCACATAAATTTAAGAATTCATACGACGTGATGATGAATTGAAATCTTGTATTACTTAACTCGTGCTTCATTAAAAGAAATCATGCCAGTGCTCGGATTAAGGTTCATTTCACGCGTTTTCTTTTCGAGAGCAGGTATCTCCTAACTTACTACCAATTCTATATGTGATAGGAGGTTCCTTTGCTATGATATATTACCACTTTGCACATATTAAGAGTATTGCAAATTTTATTTTAAGCAACATGTAGTAAAAGAAAGAAAAATGATGACAGGTAAATAGTTTTGAAAATAAATGAAACGAGCAAAACATGTATATCTATTTCATTAACGAGTATCTATTTACAAGTATGAATATGAGCATTCTTTTGTGTTTCATCATTCTTGCTCTTGTCATAGGAAAATGTTACAAAAAAGGAAGTATTTAATTTCTGTTTACAATGCAGGTCATACATTGCCGCAACTAGGACCTTTCCCCACAGAGTCATCCTCGCTGCCTCTAGCATCCCCTAACTCATTTCCTGAGCCAGAGGCCTCCTCATCCAACGACTCGTTGTATGTAGAATCCTACCTCTGCTCGAATATAACCCGCAGTTGAAACTCTTCCAGCCACTCCATATCAATGCCCTCATCCAAGCTGGCAAGTTTCTTCAGAAAATTGGCTCCATGATGCACATAGCACCGATGCACAGCGAGAGGTCTGGTGCGGAAATTGTAAACAAATGGCACCCATGGCACCTTAGTTCCCATTTCTAGGAAGGCCCTCAAATCCGTTGCCAGCGGTAGCCGACTCCATAACGCGCAACTCCTAGGACATCTTCCAAACCCTCGCAGTAATCCCTTCCAAATATCCCAATGGCGAGATGTTCAAAAATCTCCCTAGACTCACCTAAGTCCAGTAAGGAACCAACAAACCTAAAGAAAATATCGTGATTTACCCTACAGCGGTATTCTATGCAGAAAATCCTCACCCAACACCCATTTCACTACAGTGAGAACTAGCTCATCGTCAGTGCCAATCAAATGTATCAGTCTATTGTCTGCAATGTGACCTAAAAATCAACTCTGGGGACTAGTGATGGTAAGTCTAACAGGTGTATCCATGCTTCCCTAACTAATAATACTCATTACCCACACCTAGGACTTGTAGGAATTACTATAACTGTGTGTCGACTTATGACAACAATGTCCCTTCTTATAGAAGATGAGGCCTTTTTGCCCACGCGAGCTTTTACTCTGCTTGTAGGATGTCATTTCAATTGTCCTGAGGTACTAGGATTGTTTTCCAAAGATACCATTTGCTTTGTTCTCGATCGATGCGCTGTTTTTGGTTGTCGATAGTGTGGTTAGAGGAGGTTTCGTACTCCTTGGTTTTCAAAAGAGAAGTAAATGCATTTATTTCTAGCTTAAAATGAAAGATTATTTTTGATATCCTCGGTGGACTGACTCTGTTTTCGAGACAGGTGGCGTTAATACTTGTCATTTCATGATAAATGATATTATTCGGTAAGATCCTATTACAAATCTACATTAATTACCTAAAACAAGTTGACAAGATGTATTTCTGATGGCTTGCTAAGTGAAAAATCAAGGATTGTTCCACTACCACTATGGCATCCAACTTGAGGAAATGACTTCATTGTCCAATTTGCAGGCTTAAAGGCCAAAACCAAAGTTTAAAAAAAAAAAAGCATCTACAAGTGAAAAGTATGCAATTTTAGGCTATGCGAACAACTCTATCAGGTCTATGGACGTCGAGTTGGCAGTAGTGCTATGTTCATGGATGTCAAAGCGATATCCTTGTCGGAGCTATGAATGCTTGACTAGCAACAAGGCTCTATTCGGTCGGCTTTAGAACAAAATCCTACCTATGTAACTTAGCAAGCAAAAGGAAATTATCTAGTCTCCTCGTTATAGTGAAGGATGGACACTCATTGCACACATAAGAATCTGATGATAATTTTGATTTCATTTATGATACTATCAACTCATCTTTTGATTACCAAGGTTCATGAATTGTTTGTTATCAATCATAAGGTTATGTTCTAAGGTCTCGGGATAGAGGCATTTACTCTTTTCTGATTCGGAGTACTTCTCCCTTTTGTTTTATTTGGCATGCCATATTGTTTGTTCGATATTTAATAGAGATAGTGTGTTTTTTCCTGATCATCTTTAGTGCTTCACTTTGTTGTTCCTTAGAGGATCCTCTTCGCCCTTCCCCCTGGTTTCAAATTTCTCTGTCTCTCGTGCATTGTAAAAGTGATGAAATTTGTTCCCTTTTATTCAAGTAGCCCTTGATATTTTTAAGTTTGTTTGCAGGGAGTGCCCCAACGCAATCACTTAACCAGGGAAGATCCATCTCCGTCAAAGCTTAAAGCTCACCATTGATACCCGATCTGAGATATCAGATACCTGAAATGAGCTACCAATACCTCAACGCCCAATGCATTCGACATCCACTGTGCAACCGGAGATCTGAGTTCTCTCCTGGTAGGTCGAGATCCCCCGAGAGTTGCCAAAATCTGTGGATTCCATCTACACTGATTGACCCCAACTACCTTTATCTCCAAGTAGTGACAACATCACATGCCCGCGGGCTCTTTTTAAAGAATTCACCCCATTTCAAAGTTCAACCCCTCACAAACCTGACACGTGTCGACCGGGCGGGGGACCTAGCACCCCTTCTTGGAGCCTCTCATTCTTAGCACCCACAAGCACAACACGTGTCTTGCAACCACTCTCACTGTCAAGGGGGGGTGCCAAAAAAATATGCAAGGACTATGTCGTGTCACGAGGCGTCTGTGGCCAACAACCTTTCAAATAGGCGTCGAAAGAATCAACCTATCACCAATGTAATCATGATCCTTTGCTGTAACCGCCCACGATGATGACCTTTTGGTCTGCAACTGGCAGACATGCAATTTGCGACCAGTAGAAGGGATACATTTGCCCCACGTCATGGGATAACAAAAACCATACCTGATTTTTCAGCATGCTGATGGATTGTACCAGAAAATCAATCATTTTTTTTTATCGAATAGGGCCAGAGGTTGTTCCTATAAAACTAGAGGGCCTGTTGTGATGACCCTAAATTAAATTGTACTTCTAAACGAAGAATTGAACATTAAACGCTAATTAATAATAATACTAATGATTGATAAACATCAAATGATTAATATAAATAATTAATAAATTGTATTATGAAATAATTAATTATTAACAATGTTAAATACACTAAAAATATATCAATACATTATTAATCAATATATAAGTAATAATAATGATACTAATATATTAATTAACATACTATAAATATCAATTAATATATTATGTATTAAATAATAATGATATTAATTAAATTAGTAATAATAATGATAATAGTATATTAATTAATATATTATGATGATATTAATATATTAATATTATTAATGATAATAATATTAGTATATTAATAATAATAAATATATTAATATATAAAATATTATAAAATGAAATTAATTTAAATAAAATAAATTAAAAAAAGAGAAAATAGGGCAGTGACCAAGTCGCGGCCCCCTTGGACTGCGACTGATGTCGCAGCCCCTAAGAGTTGCGACTAAAGTCGCAGCCAAGGGGGCGCGACAGGATCGCCACTCATGGGGAGAGAGCGTGACTCCCCTCACCCACGTGGTGAGCCCTCCCCCTCCCCCATATAAATAAAGGGGGCTAGGGGTAGGGGAAGGAAGGAAGAAAAAAAGGGAATAACAACGATGACAACAGTAAGCATACAGTCGACAGGAATTCGACAGTTAAAGGGTATATATATATATATTTCCATGTCATTTATTTATGTATTTTCAATATATACCAATTGAGGAAGTTTTAAGTTAAAAACATTATTTGTAATATTGGCTTCTTTATGAATTAAAACTTAATTTGATTTTTATAATCTAAAATTCTACATTTATATAAATATTGATATTGGATACCATATAGAATGAATCTTGTATTCATTAGAGATGGGATTCCTAAAATGATGATTTGGATACCATATAGAATGAATCCTATATTCATTAGAGATGAATTCCTAAACAATGGCAATTCGAGGTTGGTATAGCCCTGCTGCCCAAATGAGATGAATTGGCAATTCGAGATTGTTATAGTCCCGTTGTCAATGGCAATTCGAGGTTGGTATAGCCCCGTTGCCCAAATGAGATGAATTGGCCATTCAAGATTGTTAAAGCCCCGTTGCCAATGGCAATTCGAGGTTGGTATAGCCCCGTTGCCAATTTGAGATTGTTATAATCTCGTATAGGCAGTATATATACTGATAGCCAGTCATATGCATATGCGTAGGCTTGGATAACAATGTCCGTTTCCAAGAGAACCTAGAAGCAGTGCTCTATGGAAGGACGATTGATAGCCTAATTGCTTAGAGTGGATCTAAAGCCGAGAATCGAGAATTATGTGAAGCCCGACCTAGAGCATTGCTCCTAGGGTCAAATTCCCCTTACTAACTTAAAATAAAGTACAAGTCATATAAATGTTGTATAATATGTTGTACTAATGTCGGTTTTGCAGGAAATTTCATAAGGAGAATAATAAGGGACATTACAGTGGTATCAGAGCATTGATCTCGCCATCCTGTGGATTTGGTTCATGCAAACCTATCAACGCACCATGGGAAAGAAAGCGATGGCAGAATAACTAGCACAAGAGTTAAGAAACTTCATGGAACAAACCAATGAAAGGTTCGAAAGAACCAATCAATTGATACTCCAGGCCATACAAGGCATGAACAAAACTAATAATAGTGAAAGACTCAATCCCAATCCAGGAAGAAACAATCACTCCAATAATTCTGAAAAGGAACACTCAACTCAAGAGTCCACCATGAGACCCACTATACCCTCCTTTCTCCTAAGAGAAGAACTAGTTGTCGAAGGAGAACAATCCACCCATTCAGTGGAGGAGGTTGCCCAAATGTATGCTAATTTAGAACCAGAGGTACAAAGACTCATCCCCTTTAAAGAACATTATGAAACCAAAACCATGGCAAGCCGTAGTGGGAGAAGAAATCAGGGGGAAAGAGACATTCAAACCAAAATAGGTAAAATGTCCCTACCATACTTTGACGGGACAGGGAAAGAAACTGCTCAAGCTTGGGTTCAAAAATTAGACACTTCCCTCTCCCTTAGCTCTATGATTGAAGAAAATGCCATTAAATTTGCCATAATCCATTTGACCGGGGAAGTCCACAATTGGTGGCACCATGGCATCATCACTCTTGGACATAAAAGTATTAACACATATAGTGAGTTCACACAAAATCTCATTAGTCGATTCGACCAAAGGGAACCAAAATGGTACTTCCAAGAATTAACCCATCTCAAGCAAATGGGAACTATTGAAGAATTTGCCAACAAATTTCAAAGTCTATCAGTCTATCAGTCATGGTTCCCGACATATCCCAAAAGAGGCGGGTATATATGTTCATCGAAGGGCTTAAAGAACACATGAGGATAAGGGTAAAACCCTTCGAACCCCAAACCCTTGAAGAAGCCATCAGGAAGGCAAGAATGATAGAATATGATGCACCTATAAACTTCACGTCGAAAGTTACCCATCAGAATGAAAGGACCAAAGAGGAAAATACATAAAAGCCCTGTTATTTATGCAAGGAGCCATGGAGTAAGGATCGCCAATGCCAAATGAGAGGAGAATTAATCGAGAAAAAATTGTGCTTTAGATGTAAGGCACCTTGGAGTCGTGATCATCGATGTAAAAGGGGATAAATGAACCAAATGGAAGAAGTCCATGAAGATGAAACTCCAAGTAAAAGGGCAACTGGCCCCAAAACCGAAAATTATTTTTGACACTCGAGGAAAGACACTGAGAAATAAGACTATTACCAAATATATAACCAAATGGGAAAACCTATCGAAAGGAATGCCACATAGGAGAAAGAAGAAACCCTTGAGATGCTTGAGGACAAGCAAATTTGGGACGGAGGGATTGTGATGACCCTCAATTAAATTGTACTTCTAAATGAAGAATTGAACATTAAACACTAATTAATAATAATACTAATGATTGATAAACATCAAACGATTAATATAAATAATTAATAAATTGTATTATGAAATAATAAATTATTAACAATGTTAAATACACTAAAAATATATCAATACATAATTAATCAATATATAAGTAATAATAATGATACTAATATATTAATTAATATACTATAAATATCAATTAATATATTATGTATTAAATAATAATGATATTAATCAAATTCGTAATAATAATGATAATAATATTAGTATATTAATAATAATAAATATATTAATATATAAAATATTATAAAATGAAATTAATTTAAATAAAATAAATTTAAAAAAGAGAAAATAGGGTAACGACCAAGTCGCGGCCCCCTTGGACTGCAACTGCAGCCGCAGCCAAGGGGGCGCGACAGGGTCGCCACCCGTGGGGAGAGAGCGTGACTCCCCTCACCCACGTGGTGAGCCCTCTCCCTCCCCCTCCCCCTCCCCCATATAAATAAACAAAGTGCGGTAGGGGTAGGGGAAGGAAGGAAGAAAAAAAGGGAATAACACTGATTGCAGCGGTAAGCGTACATTCAACAGGAATTCGATAGTTAAAGGGTATATATATTAATTTAATTCCTTAATTAATTAATAATAAAATTATATATATATATTTCCATGTCATTTATTTATGTATTTTCAATATATACCAATTGAGGAAATTTTAAGTTAAAAACATTATTTGTAATATTGGCTTCTTTATGAATTAAAACTTAATTTGATTTTTATAATCTAAAATTGTACATTTATATAAATATTCATATTGGATACCATATAGAATGAATCTTGTATTCATTAGAGATGGGATTCCTAAAATGATGATTTGGATACCATATAGAATGAATCCTATATTCATTAGTGATGGATTCCTAAACAATGGCAATTTGAGGTTGGAGGTTGGTATAGCCCCGTTGCCCAAATGAGATGAATTGGCAATTCGAGATTGGTATAGTCCCGTTGTCAATGGCAATTTGAGATTGTTATAGTCCCGTTGTCAATGGCAATTCAGGGTTGGTATAGCCCCATTGCCCAAACAAGATGAATTGGCAATTCGAGATTGTTAGTGCCATTGCCAATGGCAATTCGAGGTTGGTATAGCCCCGTTGCCAATTTGAGATTGTTATAATCTCGTATAGGCAGTATATATACTGATAGCCAGTCATATGCATATGCGTAAGCTTGGATAATTGTGTCCTTTTCCAAGAGAACCTAGAAACAATTCTCTATGGAAGGACGGCTGATAGCCTGATTACTTAGAGTGGATCTAAAGCCGAGAATCGGGAAGCCTGTGAAGCCTGACCTAGAGGTCAAATTCCCCTTACTAACTTAAAATAAAGTAATTCATATAAATATTGTATAATATGTTGTACTAATGTCGGTTTTGCAGGAAATTTCATAAGGAGAATAATAAGGGACATTACACCTGCATTGTTTAAGGGGTTGCATTTTCATTTATGTTAGAATGATATTCTCACATTTCTAAGAAGACAAAAGACTTTTCTGGAAATATTTCTAAATTCATAGAGGTTTTAATTTTTGTCGAAATGACTCCATGGCTTTTCAAGTGGATGTGTATGTTGTAGCATTTGTATCTTGGAGCTTACTCTCCAATCTTGGCATGTTTTCTCTTAATGAAATACGGGGACTGTGCCTGTGTAGCCTTTCTCTTTTTGTTTATTAGAGTGTCCTGTGTTGATCTCTCATGTGCTTGATTCAGTGTGCTTATGTTGGTGTAATTATTTTATATTTCATTGGGTGTATTTGTGATCATTAATGTTTCTTTCTCCTCACAATGCATCTAAAATAGAAGATGACTTGTACCATTTACAGTTTGCTCCTCAGGAAGATTTGTTTTGGGGGTTGTTATCTTTTCACTAAAACTTTATAGGAACTATTTATGTCTAGAAGCAAGAGCCCATTCTTGGTGTCTCTTGTTTAACTTCTACTCAGAGATAGTTTTCTTATACCATCTTTTGAGGTTTTAAGATTTGTACACTCCTTAGGAGACTTGAGTCTTTGTTTGGACCTGTAATGTCCCCTTGTTTTAATTGTTCTAAATTTGACCTAGAAAACATAAATTTGAGTACAATCTTATCAAGCCATTAAACAACCTTTATTAATCATGGCATTAATATAGTCTTTTCTAGTTATAAGTAGATTTTATAATTGAATGCACATCACTTTATAAAATGAATAATTATTATAATTTAACTTTGGGTATCCCAAACTATGTGAATCTATTTCCCCTTACTAAGTGTTAGAACTGTGAAATTTGGCTAGATCTTTGTTAAATTTTTCCAAATTTAACATCATTTTGTGTTAGCCTTGTTAAAAAAATTTCTTATATGTCGAGCAAAATTGAAATCAGCTTGTCAAGTTAAAAATGTCCTAAGTCCAAGTTGGCTTTTTCCCTTGTTTATCCTTGCAAAATAACTGTGGAGGTTAATCGAAGTCAAAATTTTCATGTCTACAAGTCAGAGGTCTCTGTTCAAAGGTTAGCGCAAGTTCGCAAGGTTAGATTAATGTAATATAAAAGACTTGCGATTGCGAAACAGTTAAGTCTTTTATGTCGCGCCTTCGCAACGGTCTTGTTTTTAAACATCAAACAGTTGCGACCTTGCGAAACGGTTAGTTTGGAGTATAGCGCACGGTCGCGAGTCAGTTATCTGGTTAAGTATTTAAGTTGCAATCATGCGCTGAAGTTATATCTAGCAGTATAGTCATGTTTGTCGCAAGGTCACAAGATGTTTAGCGGTTAGCATAAAGTGGTTGCGACCATGCAATGAGGTGTGTTGGCGGTTAAATGAAGTTTGTCGCATGTTCATAAAAGTTTTCGACAGTCAAGTTACCAAGGTGCGAACATTTGAGAAGATGCCACGTGTTACAAATTTTGAAGTCTGACCAGTGTTTTATTACAGATTGTAGGGTTGTGAGTATTTTATAACGGCCAAGGAAGTTGTTTGATGGTGCGAAAGGCTGCCACGTGTTTAAAGAAAATATAAAGTGAAAAGCTTTGGCGCAGTTTCTGCAAGGTTTAAAGGAGATGTTGTTTGCTTGCGGTGTTGCGAGATATTGCCACGTATACATGGTATCACAATCAACGGTTGGCGCATAGTCACAGGATGTTTTGGCGAAAACATTTGAAGCTTGCGGCCTTGCGAAAAGGTAAGAGATAGCTGCTGGCGTAAGGTCGCACGGTTATGATGCGGCTTCCCCTGAGGGTTGCGATCGTGTGGAGATAATTGCTGTGTTGACGCAAGGTCGCAAGTCACATTTTGAGTCATAAAGCTAAAATTCATGCCATGGATACAGTTGACTAGAGTTGAAAAGCGATAAGTGGGATCAGAGCCGAATGAGAAAGTGACACAACTATGATTGGCTGGCATATTATTCAAATGGTTTTAAAAAGCTACTCAAGGTTTTGGATTTCGTGGCCTTATAACATGACCGTTTTCATTCCGCGGCTAAGTGCAATTATTATGAGCGTTAACATTAATGGTGAGTTGATGGATAGAGAATTGGTACTCGAGAGCAAGCTTTAAAGCAACGTCCATATCCATCATTTGTGTATCCATCGCCAATCTTCTTTTCTGTGAGAAGCTAAGTGCCTTGAGAATTAAACCGTTGCAGTTGCAGAAAGAATTATTGCAGAGAAGAAGCTTTCTTGACTAGTGCAAAGAGTTTGTTATTTGGGAGAAATGGCAGAACCAAGTACCTCTACCCAGTTCGTAGTTGTAGGGAGGAAAACAAAAGGCAAATTTTCAGAAGAACGGGATCAGTTGCTGCCATGGACAACAAATGCAATGTTCGCCAATGATCAGACATGGAAAGATACATGTTATCACTGCAAGAATCCAGATACTCCGGGTTCTTCTGGCGCATCACTCTTCTTGTTTTTCTTTAGCAACTGAATGAGGGATGTTCCGGTGTGTAATCCATGGGTTCTGAATATGGCTAAACTGATTGTTCCTGATGTGTTCATGGATGTTAATCTAAAACGGGTGCCGGCAAAACAATGTTGCTCGCTTACAAAATGTATAAAGAAGAAAGACAAAGCTGCTCTGGTGAGAATTGATAGAGCTAGTTTTTCGGAAGCATTCGACATTTCTGGTGCCATGAGTGTAGATAGACTTGGACGATGAAAAGAGGCTATATCATCTACACAAGACTATGCTAAAGAAGAATGTAATTCCCAAATTCATGCCTAGGGATGGAAAAAGACCTATACCTGTCCCAGATAATGTGAAGGAGCCCTTTAATTTGGATACATTTTACAATTTCTTCAAATATATAGTATATGGTCTCAGCAAGGTATTGGGAGTTGAACGAGGAAAGACAGTTGCAGAAGACTAACTGATGATGGCTATGAATATCCAGCATCCCCACATGAACAAAGAATATGATTACGTTGGCTATATAGTCGACATAATTTAGATTGACCTAGAGGCAATACGAAGCAATCCTTCCAAGATTGACTTCAAGTACTACTCCATCCTCATGCATCTCATTCTGTACTTCAATGTTGACCACATGAATAAGGAGTTGATCCTACTGAAGGAGGATATGGGTATGCCAATGCCAATTCAACTATGGACAAGGGTATGGGAAAGCACTACTTATCTTTCTTCATTTTTTACATTTTGAAAATTGGATTGTTGACCCTACGAGGGATAGATCAAAAGCAGTAATCATTGAAAAGGGGCCCTACTTCCACCAGATTAGACAATCTACGAGGGATGCACAAAAGCCACCACAAGGTGAAGAAACAGGGGAATCAAGTTTAGCACTAGTTGCTAAAATAAATGATAGATTGTTGCTTTCTAACTTGTTTATGCACGATGATGATTTCATCCAAACATAAGAGTTCAAGAGTTTTTTTTTCAAATTGAAAGAAAACGAACTGAAAATAAACTTGAGTCCTACGGATGACACTGATGAGAACAAGGTGAAATTGGTAAAATCATTGCAAGGGTATGTCTTGACAATCATACATTGTCTGTAGGACAAGCAAGACAATTAGTAAAGAAAAGTGGGATGCTTTTGCTACCCGGATGGGATATGCAGTCATCATTCATGATTGACCAAATAAGGAGACAACCAGACCAAATATTTAAATCTGAGGTCGAGGTTGGGGATTTCCTAAGAGGCTCCGGTTTTGACCCCAAGAGAAAAACATTGGCAATTTTCTCACTTGCCCCTGCAACACAAAAACCAAAGATATTAGATATTCAGGATCAGAGGCAAGGGAATAAGCTTATGTGGAAGTTGTAGATTTTCAACTCATGTATCATTTTTAAACAGAGCCAAAGCAAAAGACTTGGACAAAAGGGTTGCAGAAACGTACAATAGCCTCATTAGAGAGTCCAAGGAATATGAGGGGCAGCTTATGCTGAATGCAAAGCTAGAGGAAAGAATCACTGAGCTAAATGAAAAGTTAGCTAATATGCTTGTTGTCAGTGAAAGAGTGGATGTTGCTGTAGGAACTACTAGTGAGTTCACTCTTGTTGCATCAGATGTTGTTATTCCTATTGAGGTTAATGAAAAATTGGATAAATATGCTGGAAGGATAGAGGAATTGGAAGAAGAGAAGAATACTCTTGGAATTAGAGTATTAATGGAGATTCTACAGCATAGGGTGGACATCCTGAAGAGCAAGCTGACTACTGTCCGTAGTTCCCATGTGTCCCTACAATATGCTGAAGGGAAGTGTGCAGAGGCCATGTCATTTTTGAATCCCATACTTAGCTTGTGGGTAGGCAGGAATGTGTCATTGGAGAAGCTAGATGCAATTTTGGTGTATACGTCTGATTTACCTGATAAAATCTCTAACACAAAGAAAATAGTGGAAAAAGTAAATACATTGTTTTCTTTCTTTGTAGGGAGGGACTAAGTGATAAAGGGAAAATTGAAGATCTTTGTAGAATCTTATAATGCTTATTTCCCTAGCATTTATGACAAGGAGGGAAAGCTGAAGAACATCCCCACATGGACAGGGGATTTTGATTTAATTGTAGAGAGCATTGAAACGTTGTAATGTCCCTGATTATTCTCCTTATAAAATTACCTGCAAAACCGATGTTAGTACAAAATATTATTCAATACTTATATGACACTTACTCTATTCTAAGTTAGTAAGGGGGGTTTTACCCTAGGACTGCCTCTAGGTCGGGCTTCACAACATTCCCAATACTCGACTTGAGGGATATAAGACCCACTCTAAGCAATTGGGCGATCAGTCGTCTTTCCATAGAACACTGCTCCTAGGTTCTCTTGGATACAAACACCGTTATCCAAGCCTACGCATATGCATATGACTGACTATCAGTATATACAACCTAAATGAGATTATAATAATCTCAAGACTAGGGAAACTATAATAATTTCCTCTAGCCCCCTCCAGATAGGAATCCATCTCTAATGAATATAAGATTCATTCTATATGGTATCCAAATCATCATTTTTGGTCACATACCCTGAGACTAGGGAAACCATGACAATCTCCTCTAGCCCCCCTCCAGATATAGGAATCCCATCTCTAATGAATATAATGTTCATTCTCTATGGTATTCAATATCATCATTTCTGGGATCCCATCTCTAATGAATTTAACATTAATTCTATATGGCATCCAGAATCATTATTTGGGGCACATAAAATTGTACAATATTAACATTGATTATAAAATTAATACTAAGTTTATTCAAAGGAGAACACTTAATTTTGTACAATACATATAAAGAGTAATTCAATGATAAATTACATAAATTGCATGAATCTATAAATTACATATTATTGTATATATTTAAATGAATATATATATATATATATATATATTACTAATTATTCATGAAAGTTTATATATTTTATTCCATTCCAAAATAATTGAATTCTTGTCGACTGCAGCTGTTTGCCCCACTGTCGCTATGAGTCGTGTATTTCTTTAATTATTTGGGTGTCGGCCCTTGACATTCCTCCCCCGATTCAATTATATATGTGCTCGTGGGAGGGGGAGTCACATCCCCTCCATGAGGAGTCACCCCCCTTAGGGGGTGCGACTAGTCGCAGCCCTAAGGCTACGACTCAGTTGCACCACCTAAGGTGCGGCTTAATAGTTGACAACCTCTTTCTTATGCCGCCTCCTTTTTTTTAATATATAATGGTAATGTATATTATAATATTTGTATATTATTATATATATATATTATTATTATTTAAATAATTATATAGTCAAAAGTATATTATTAATATATCCTTAATAATATTAAATTTGTTTATTGTTTTATTATTTAAATAACTATATTATTAAAAATAATTTTCTCAATTGTTAATAATGACAATATTATTTTAATTATAATAATTTCATTTTATTAATAACAATATTGGTTTTAAAGATGAAGATAATTATATTACTAATCTTTTGATAATAACAATAATTATTACACTTAATTGTACGAATTTCAAAATACAAGGGTTTTAATTGAGAGACATTACAAACGTTGTTGAATTTAACCAATGATATTGATGTATCGGGATTTAATGAGGTATTAGAAAATTTGTTCATAACTTAAGTACATCTGGTTAAGTTTATTTCTGATACAAGGGTCCTAACTGATGCCCGATGGAATGAGGTTGTCAGCCAGATTGAGACTGTAGATCTTTTGAGTGGCTGACAGATAGGGAGTTTGCCAGATGGGAGATAGAGATGAATAAAAAGAAGGCAGTTTGAAACCGTGGGGGATTCACCATTTTTGTCTTTTTGCAGTTGGTTGCTGATTTGGCGCTTGAGCTTGTTTACAGGGAGAACAATTATCTGAATAGGTACCTTGACTTTGCCGTCGAAAGCTGCGGGTATACTACATAAATCAAAGAAATTGTATCTAATTACCTACACACAAAAGTGTCAGATGTCATTTTAATGAAGCCAACTTCCCGCGTAACAATTTTGAAGATTTGAAGAAGTCTTCCCAGGTCTTTATTTTTAAAGCATTCCAAATGTAATTTTGCCCTAAGTGATCTAACGCTTGTTGCAATCCATACTCTATAAAAGGATTTCCAAGATCACTTAGGAAGGGCTGAGAAATTTAGTCGAAATTTCCAAAAGGCTTATACTCAGTCAAGTTTAACAAGTATAGTTGAATGTTTGTATACAATTGACAGAGCAATAATTGTTTTAGTATCAAAGTTTGTCTTATTGAGTCTTATTTTCATCGAACAAACTATTGTATGGAGATGATGATTCAGAAACATAAATGAAATATAATCTTGATTGGTGCTCTCCTCTGTGTTGGTTCAATGAGTTGTGAATTTAACAAATTCTAATTTCTCATTCAACTCACTGCATATTGTTTATGTGTATGTCTAAATTCTAAGCTTTGATCAAGTATCAATTAAAGTGCTAAAAATTAATTCACATGTTCATAGGGTTGGTACGAGGATAATTATTAGTTCAATTTTAGATTACATTGAAGGATATTATTGTAAGGCAATAATAGTCTGAGTCATGAATCAGTCGCAGTTTATGTCTTAGCACAAGAAATGGTAAAGTGATGATATCTCCCAATGGATAAGGCACTGGTCTAGAATTTGCTGGAAATTGTTACCTTGGTGATTCAGTATACATGGTTATTCCATCTTTTGATAGAATTCTATTTATTTTCCAGTTTAGCTGTGGTTCATTTCATCTCATGCTCTAGGCAAGGTTGATGTTCAATGGGTAATTAGCCATTATCTAGTATCTCCCGGTTGTGTTGAGCCTTATATGAGATTTCTGCTTGTATTAATGTCATTTAGTGTGTATTCAAAGGCATTAAAGGGAATCCCCCCATTGGTTTTGCAGAACCTGAAGTGTAGAGGGATAATTCAGTATCCCTGTTACTTGGTCCACTCCTCTTAAAGACTTTGAGCATTGGAGTCGACCTCTCTATAGTAAGTGTTGAAGGGTGTGTACTGGTAGCCTAGTAAGTGTAAAACCTTTTCAGAAACCAACACTAAGCCCAACATGGGATGGAAGAATTACCATGACCATGGCACAAAAACAGTCTACAAGTGGGCTCCCTCAAGATAATTACCTATATTGAGACCCTCCCAACTTGTGACCGAATTATGCTGCCACTCCCCTCACAAACTCCCTATCCCATACAAGTGTTAGAAGGATGCCGACTAGATTCAATAATCTTGGGTTTCATATAATTAATTGATTAAATCTTATAATGTATGAATTTCTCAAGAATTTATTGTGTTGTATGCAATCATAATTCCTAAATGAAATTCGTTATATTATAGCAAGTATGTTTATTTATTATTTCCCTACAATGTAATTCTCTTTATTTTATAAGATTGTTCACTTAAATAATTTTACATGTTTTGCTATTGTAAATGTTATATTTACATAGTAAAGTCTAATAATGACAAGGAACATTGAATTTGTACCTCAAACATTACTTGGCCGATTCCATGCCTTCTATTGCTCGGTTCCTATAACAAGGATGTAATTTTTTGGTCCTTATCACTTTTTTTGATCTTTTTCTATAATATTTCTCTGTCGTCTGTTCTTCTTTAAGTCTTTAAATCTTATTAATTTATATATGGTGCTTGTGTCATGGTCGCAGGTCGCAACCCCACTCAACAATATCATTAAGGACGATTTAGCATTATCATTCTCTTAGTTCAAAACAAATCGTCATATGCAACAGTTAGTGTTTCATGGTCGACGGTATTCCCTTGTGGGGAGATAGAATTTAAAATGGTTCGATTGTTAATATTAACGATATGTATATCGTATTGATTATGATTATTAATATTATTTATAGATATTAATATTAATAATAAATTAATATTATAGATTAGTGTTTATATAATATTATAGATTTATAGATCACATTGATTGGGTTATACCAATATTAATTGATATATTATAAATTAACAATATTACTTAATTAAAAAATTATCCAGTATATAATCTTTATATTTTAATTAATTAATATTAATTATGTATTGATTAGTATTGATTGATTATAATGATTAATCATTAATTGATTAATTACTCTTAACATTATTAATAATGGATAAGAGGGAATTTACAATAATCGAACAGATTGTATATACAAATATATTTGTATATGTATTAATTTTGGTTCGTGACAGGACCCTTGTAGGTGCTTCCCAAGGTCAAAATCTGAATATTACATTCTATGTCATGTAGAATTTATATGTTTTGTTCTCTTGACCAACAATTAAGGGTCTATGGTACATCGTGTCTCTCGGGTGAAGATGTGAATCTCTGACTAGGAAGGGTCAAATTTCTATGAATGTCATCCTACATATTCCTAACTATGTCATTAAAATCTTTTTTATGGCGAATCGCCTCCCCTTTGCTTAGTTTGTTTGCAAAAGGTTTTCCTCTTCCCTTTCCTTCAAACCCCAATATGAAAAGTCGACTTCTAAAATCTTGAAGGTCGCTTTGCCGGGCGCATCTTGTCCCACTATTGTAAATCTTCTTGACTGCCCTTATTTACGCGTGAGCCTCATAGGGATCAACAGTAGGAATATCATCTTAGGGAATCTTTGACAAATTTTTATGGAGTTTTCCAATGAGGACTTAAAATAAGAAGGGAAAGATAAATGTTAAAAATCTTTTATAGTGAAAGTGATTAAGCAAGATAATAGATAAGAGCAGCGAGATTTGAATGTTCTTCTTAAAGTAACATACCTCATAACACATAGAGACACCTCATCCCATGTAGACTTTATAGGGCTTCTACATGTTTTGTGTATCTTCTCCAGGTGATCACGAAATTTCAAAAGTAGGTAGCACCGTCGCCCACTCTCCTATCTTTCAAGATTTTGGCTCCAATTATCGAAAGTCCAATCACTTCCACCAATAATTCTCAGGTTACCTTATATTCCATCCCCTATATCATGACATGCCTACCATCCCATTGTTAACTAAACTCTACTGCTAAAGGGGTATCATACCCATTTATCTTATCCATGAAGGATCTAAAACCCCCAACAACTAATATCCTCCCACCCCCTCCCCCAATTATTCTACCATTATCACCTATAAACAGGGGACATCCTCAAGGCATCTCCCTCAAAGAGGTTTGGGACATCCCTCTAATGTGAAGACTTCGTGTAAATGTACAAACATCTCACAAACCCTTAAAGGACTTGTCAATGTCCCTTAAATGCACTAGAAACTCCTAGCCATCTCCTACAATGAATAGTTGATTAAAATGATCATTTTGAAGAACATCAGGCATTTTATATATATTTAAATTTAAGCCACTAAACCTAACCCTAAATGTACCCCACCCACACCCTAAGCACCCATAGAAAGTAATAAATTAAGATCCCAGCTTCATTTCAAATCAATATAAAGTTTGAACAGCATTAAGCAAGACTGGAAGTTGCAACAAGAAGCTGCAAAAGTGAGAGCATCAAGATAGAAAAATTAAGATTAACACCAAGGGTGAGAGAATTAGTGAAGTCTTCATTAGCTAAATTTGAGCATTAGGAAGAGTGAGAACAACATCAAATATAAATCTTTGTGGACATTGATAAAATATGCGTAGCCTCATCATTTATGCCAGTTAGATTCTTCAACTGCACTATTAGCTTTCAAAAGGATGAAGATTTGGTTAGAAATGGTAAGGATTTGGTTATGCAGAAAACATAGGGATAAATCTGAACGTTGACCCCGTTGCAAGCTCCGCTCCTACACCTCTACTTGCCACTATCCCACCATCGACTCCCCACCATCCCCAATTCCAGGCACCCGTCACATAGTCCCAAGACTCCACAGAACATAGGTAAATACCCTAACTTTCAGACTAAACTAATTCCTAAAATAAATTTATTTTCTAATTACAACCAGTATACCATTAAGGGCAAAATATTTCAAATCCACATGATAACAATGAGATCCATGTCATGCAATTTTTTATTTCTATAAAATAAGATATATCAATAAAACCATATTATTTAGAAACATAATCCATGAAGTAAGTTTTAACTTGAAGAAACATTAGAAGTGTTGGTAATGTAGCCTATTATAATTTTAATATTTCAAGGCATCTTGATTCATATCGCATTTTAGTATTTTACAGAGGAAACATATGACATCTCCTTTCAAACTCAATACTATCCTTCATAAGTACCCTAACTTTCAGACTACTCTTATTCCTGAATTCAGTTGTTTATCTACTTAATACCAGTATATAATTGAGAACAAGACATTTGAAATCCACAAAAAAAATGAGCTCCATCGCATATGTTTTTTTAAATTTCTGTAATACAAATTTATCACTGCAAACATATTAAATTAATCAATCAGGTAAGATTTAATTTGAAGAAACCTTAAAGTGTAGCAGTGTAGCATATTATAATTTTAGATCACAAAGCAAATTTTGATTCATATTGCATTTTACAGATAAATTAACATAGAGGATTGTTTTCTGTTCAAGGGTACCTCGATGGGATAGTGATTTGCTCCCATTCAGAAGTTTTCTTTCTTTTGATGTGGAGTTCCAAAATGTCGTTTATTCCCCTACATAGATTGAAATCTTCTTGTCAACATATCAAGTGACAATATCTATTCAGACATATATTTAAAAATTAATACAATTGACTATTAAACTTGGGTGAATATCCATTCAGTGACATAAGATCATTTCTATATTGTTTACTAGCTTAGACAATATCAAGTAAATATCAGAAAGATACAATTAAGGTCAAACAGAAATCATTCAAATACATGACAAACACATCCAAGCATGCCATCTATTAGAGATCATTATTGAGAAGTAATGGATAAACGAGAAAAGTATTCATATGTTATGTATGTTGTATCCATATGAAATTTTCATATCACGTCTAGTTTTAAAGCCGAACATTTGTCTTTTTGACAAACACAAATCATGCACCAGATGTTTTGTCTTGCTTGTCTATATGGTTTTGTCTTCTTTTGAATATATCTTTGCAGGATCAGTGATCAATGTTTTTCAAAGCACCTCATGTCAAGGAACAAAAGAAAATAAATGAAGGAGAAATTAAAATGTTACTAAAGCATGCTCGTAATTTGCATAACATATACGTTGGTGTGTCAGCTTCAGGATAGAGGATTTATAGGTCTGCTAATTAATAAATTGTCAGATGCATATAGAAGTGGTCCTTGTAATACAGAGATATGACAATCAAAGATCAACACCTCATTACCACTGTCAGGTACACAATAGATGGATAAGGTGGATTTTGAGGTTACAGGCTGTGTGCATATATAGGTCCACACCACATAAAGGCTCTCATTACTTCTAAAAATTTCATTCATTCAGCTGCATATAGTGATGCACATTTGTAAATGGGGACAATTTTTGCCATATTGCAAAGGCATGAAACATCTATGCACATCTTCTAATAGAAACCACAAAGGATAAGAAATTAGTCCACAACAAAATATAGCACACAACTGTATAGGGAAATCATAAAAGTTTTCAAAAGTCTTTACTTGCATTGCCAGGCATGCACCTCGAAGCACATTACTTGGAGTTCAAATTTTTCAAAATAGCATGAAGATTATGTATTCACACAAGCTGTTAAGTGTGACAAATGGATTTGCATGCATAGGTGCACAACTAAGAATGGCTAGCATATATTACAAGTTTCAAAGTGACTAAACACATTTAAAGGTTCACACCTGTATAGGAAAGGATCAAATTAGTTTAAAACAATCTGCAATTGCATTGTGAAGTGCACACCTGTCAAGATAGCCAACAGATTTATGAAGTTAAACAATGGATTCACATGCATTGGCACACACTTTCATAGGCTGATGGCATGTTAGAATGAAAGTTCAAAATCTATTATAATAATCACTCTTAGGATTGGGATGGCCAACTTTGTTGAGTGATCAAAGCTAATTCTATTAATACAGGCACCTAAACACAGCCCAGCTAACCAGTTATTGTCCTAAGAGCTAAAACCTATTAATGGAAGAGCAACTGTTCATAAAGATGCGCCCTTCTGAAAAAGAATAGATCTGTTATATTTAGAGAACAGCACCCATCAGTCGAAGGCAAAGAAAGTTTAATAAACAAATTCAAAAAGGAGACAAGCAATTGATATATGTAGCAGATGAAGGTTCTGAAGATAGAGTGAGATTTGTGCCTGAATAAGGTATCACATCCCTTTGTTTCAAATCAGACTTTATTGTATTAGCAGAAGTGATCTCTAAAGCAGCAGCAGTATTTAAAAGTCATTTCAACAGACAACAAATTTAGCATAGGATCACAACAACAACAACTTCTAGTCAACGGATCACTCTTTGTGATTAGCAGGTCAAAGGGCAATTGTTCTAATAACAGGGTTTTAGCATCAAAACAATTATGACCCTGTCATAGAATTTATACCAGCAGCAGCACAATTATAACCATATGAATCTAAAGTTTATCAATTTCAACTTTCTTCAAAACATTCAGAAGATTGTTTCAACCGACGAACTTCGGTGGCATTGCTGAGTACATATGATTAGCTATCTCTAATTTTGGTTGGATGTGCTTTTTTAAGTTAGTTTATTGTTCGAGACATATTTTTTGATTTCTCATTTCAAAGACGAGAGTCCTGGATTCTCACGATTAATTTTATTGTTACTTTATAATAATCCTTACCGTCTAACTGAAGATTATCCAAGTTGGATTTAGTACTAGTGGATTACTTTAAAGCTTGCATTGCATGAAATCAGAATCTTCTTAGTTTAGATGTTGTATTAGCTCTTTGATTTAGTATCCATGCAGTGTATTGTAAACCTTAGATGTAAGTTCCATTTTCACTTAAATTTTTAGTAGTAATTTTCCTGCTTACTTGATGCTGAATTGAAGTTCATTGATTTATGTCTTTTAAGTTAATTGCCTTGTAATTGCATAATAATTCACAATTAATCACACCATATATTACAAATTTTATTAGAGAAAGTATTGTAACATTGTATGCAGTTCTTCATACTTAACCCTTAATCTTTCATGTTTGTGGTTATTTCAATCCAATTGAGTTTCAATTTTGATTTTAAGTCTTGGCATTTGACTGAAAATTGCAAGCATTCAGGAGTTTCAATTCTTTTTTTTGGTGTAAAGAGTTCTAAAATACAAAATCTCATCTAGTGTAGAAGTGTTAAATTGTCTTCTTCCCTAGCTCGAGAAGAAAAAGATAGGTTTTAATTTTAGTTTGATTGTTGCATACTTGAGATCTTGTAGGTTGTAGGATTTAGAAATTCAATGCAGAAAGAAACTTATCATTTCTTTCAATCTTCTGAAAAGAGAGCTTCCCCACATTATTCAAATTTTCAAAGACTAGTTTTACCATACAACCTGTTCCATTTTGTTTCACGATGAAAGGTGTGGATGAAAACGCTAACTAGAATGTAGATACAAGCCTACTCAAGGACCAAGAGTAGTTTAAGCATATCTAGTACTGTTTAAGAAAAACAAATTATGGACATATATCACCAAGAAAACTTGCCTATAAAATCTCTTCCAATCATTGAACTGGATGGTCATAGACTGTTTTCATCCACTACAAAAGTTATCTCGCAGGTGACATGAAACTAGATATAGAAACTGACCCTTATATTCTCTGCCACAAAATGTTTTTGATTCCTAATATATACAAGACAGGCAACAAAAGCATCTATAATGATATGGTCCATCACGCCTACACTTCATTGAGAACCAATGGAATGCATTTTCAAAAAACAGAAGGAAATCTTAGGGAATCATAACATGAAACATTAAAACCAGGCAAAAAATCCTCTAAAAATCCCTCATAACATCAAAACGACACCATTAATCATCATTATAAAATAGTGTGGCCTGTTTATCACATATAGTCGCAAACCCTTCACTGTTCAATCGCGAAACCCAAGGTAAATACAATTTCTTCAACTTTAAATTAAGTTATTTTAATGACCAGTCCAACCCATTGACATCAATTTCATTTTAATGACGGTGATCATAATACTGCAATAAATGAGTTCAAAACTCCAATTTTCCACTCTTCCACTACATTTCCTCTCCTTCAACAAATAAAAAGGGATTTTACTATAGAAGAGGTTCCCAAAGAGAGTACCAGCAACACCAAGAAGATGGCTTTTACTTTTGGGTCACTTTGACTTATGAAAATAGCAAATTGACTTGTGGATAGGGTAGGTAAGGCTTTTGAAAGGGCCCTAACCCCTCTACAACAATCAAGAAAAACACAAGCCATGGAGCATATAGAAAGAAACAATCATACAACGATAAGAATCAAACAACAATAAAGGTGCAAACCAATAGAAAACTAACAACACCTCAAAAGGAGAAAACCATAGGCGTTGGGCAAAGCTCCCAACAACAAAAGTCCAAACAGCTTAAAGCAACATGAAGTCAAAGTGCTTCAAGGAAACCTAGGCCCTAACAAAATCCCTTCCCACTAACTGGATGACGCAAATTTCCTTCTTGGAAGCACTCCTATCAATGAGACCCAAACTTGAATCAGGAGTGTAAAAGGGACTTAAGGAGAGCCTTGCCTCAAACCCCAACTTTCTACCGAAGACAAGATCAAGCATATCCATTTCCTTACAAATATCCTCTCTACAACCATCATCGTGTTAAAGCCTACCTTAAAAAGGAGAGTTATTGATCTCTTCCGAATTAACCCTAGCAAAATAGGGGAAAAACTCCTCACCACTTCTCACCAAACACAACTCAACAATAATCTTAGAAGGAACCAGCTAAACCCTTTTTATATACACTTTTTTTAATTTCATTCATCATGCATCCACAATCGCATGACCCAACTTGCTGGATTTTAGGCACACCTCTAGAGATCCTTCATAAACAAACTATTGCATAGCTTAGCAACTTGGAAACAACACCTCCCAAAGTAGAGAAGTTCAACGACATGGAAACAAGTTCCTTACCCTTCACGTTAGCAACAAATGGTGCAAAGACAACAACAAACTAGGAAGTAGAAACTTGGCAAAGACTCTAGGAGAAGGCAATGTTAGAGGAACTCCATTCTCAATGAAAAACATCATTGGAATACAATGAATCAAGAACACAATCTTTGTCCCCTCCAAATATAGAAGGTCAACCGATCCCATCTGTTGCCTTGAGATCTTAAGAAAATGAGACGAGATAGACCAACATGATGATCGCTTTGGAACTCTATAATGAACATAAGCAACCAGGGGCAATAGTTGCTTTGATTTTTTTACTTGTTTTACTAAATCTGACTATAGTAAACACATTTGGGCAAGATCAAAGCAATTTTGATACATTTAATGCTGATTTGGCTATAACAAATGCCATATACTTTTAATGACTCTTATAGACTACTTATTGCTTTCAAAATATATACTTTTGTTTCAATGATCCAAAACTTTTTTTTTCTACGAATAACCCTTATTTAGGTCGAGGAACCATGAATGACAGTTGGTGGGCTCGTCTAGAATATGTATTGGATTTCACTGAGCATATCATGACTATGCTCCGGTTTGCAAATACGGATGCACCATGTTTGGGGTATGTCTATGATGGCATGGACACAATGATAGACAAAACAAAATAGGTAATACAGAAAAAAGAGAATGACCCCAAAGAAACCTTATTCAAAAAGATGGAATCAATCATTCTTCATCACTGGAACAAAATGACCACACCATTGTACCTCCTTGCATATGTACTCTCTACGAGGTACTATAGTGTTGTCCTAAATTTTGTCTTCGCAAAATTGGGGCAACCCTACGCAAATTTTGTAGGTTGAATTCACTAAGGCATGTTCTTAGTTGCTTTTCCTTGGTCTTGTGTTTGGCTTTTGGTTTTGTTCTGGTCGTAGTTTTGTAGCCTTTGCCTCCCAGTTTGTTTTCGGGCAATTCGCACGTCCTTCTAAGATTGTCAAAAGAATGGCCTTTTTCCTGTCAGTTGCATAAAACGAAAGCTTATTTTGTATGTGAGATAGACCTTAAAACTCTATTCTAAAAACTCGCATCATTCTGTGAAGTTTTGCTTTAAAATTTTAATGATAGCATGATTCTACATCATATCTGCATATCAGATCATTAAAGCTTTAAAGTCGCGTATAAAATTATTAAGTTCTTTCTCTATTTAAAATTCGGCTTTTAAAAAAACATTTGCGCAAAGGGCATTGTTTTTGAAGAGGTCTTATTTTATTTAATCTCGAAATGACAAGATAAAGATGAGATTTATGTTGTCGGGATAATACGTAATTATGTTTCGGGTGGAATTAGTTAGCGTCCGGCGGTTAGGGAGTTGCGCACGGGTGTGAACCGTCGCGTCCCTTCGGACCTTTTTATACTTGTCTTACCTTCGGGTAAAGCATCATGTACAGACTATGTTGTAATCACTCGTTTGGAATGAATATAATACTTGTCATTTGCTTTATATCTATCATGCTCTGTATGTTGAGTTTTGTAATTAACTAAGTTACCCCAGCGGGTAAACAATTTATAAATAAAATTAAAGTTTATTTATAAATTTTGAATTACCATTTTAATGATGATCTACTTTGCATATATTTTAAAATAATGTTTTATTCAAAAGTCTAAAAAAGAAATTGAATTTTAAAACGTCTGAACATATGTTTTTAGAATTTAATGACGTAATATATTTTTTGAAATATATATGGCTTTATGATATAACCATTAGTTTTTAAAAAAATAAATATAAGTATAACTATATTACTTTTAAGTAATATGTTTTAAAAATATGCAAAGAATATGATATGTTTTTGTTTAAATTTCGGCTCTATTCCTTAAAGCGTCGATTTTCGAACTTATAACATAACGTTTTAGCAAAAACATTAATCGCGACTGGGAGTATCGATTGAAAAAATTACATATGTTTTTAAATATGCTATGTTATAAAAACTCCCATGGCGTGTTAAGTGATTTTGCGTGAGTTTTAGATTGAAAAACATATCATATTCAAACATGGATATATGTCATTGTTTTTCCTAAAGCCCGCGACTTATTCTCCGCATTCACTAAGGCGTCGGTTTTTCTGGAAAGAGCATATGTATTTGTGAGCAAAATCGATGCTTTCCATATTAAAAGCACCCACGGTTTCATTAAGGGATGGTGTCGGTTTGCAATAACATGGCATATGTTATGACTTTGAAGAAGTCCGCTTAGAAGTCACGGCTTAACTTGCATTTGCGTGGGTTATAAATCGAAAAGCATTTCCTATTCCAAACGCAAGCCCATGCTTTCTCTTCTATAAAGCCGCGACTTATATTCCATGGTGTCGATTTGCAATAATATAGCATATTGTTTTAAATGTGACTCACGGTTTCATTTAGATAACATGGCGTAGATTTGTATCAAGAAGGCATATCACGATACATATCCTCCTTACCAAAACCATAACTAATGGTTATTGGGTATTGATCTTCACTAGTGAAATATATGCATGGCGTCATTTTTTTATGGGAAATACATGAACATTCTTCATTAAAAACTAAAAACTCCTCCACCACAGGCTGCGTTTTCTTCCCAGCAAGAGCATGGTGGAGTCTTTTTAGCAATTTGCATCCACAAATCTCTGCGGTTTTAGCTGGAGCTATTTGCTGTGGTGTCATTAAAAACAAAGATTTTTTCTTCCCTATTCAAAACATGCCATAAATCACTGCAATTAAGGTAAGTTCTCACTTAGTTTTCAAAAACGTTTTTGCCTTGGCCTCCAATTTCGAAATTCATTCTTGATTGAGTTATTGATTCTTTCAAAAGAGAAAAGAATGCCATGATTATAGGGCACGTTTTTTGAAGAATTCCTCCCATTTTCTTGTTGTTTTCATGCAAATTTTGATGCATAGTGAACACTTGTCCTTCCCCAAACCATGACCACTGATATTGGCATTGTTTTTCACAAGAACTTGTCAATTTTAGGGTCTATATAACTCTGTAAATTTCCCTTAATCAGCAAATTCGAAATTCATTTTCATTTCCAGAATTTGCTTTGAAAAGGAAGTTTGTTTTTTTTCCTTTGCATTCAAGAGAAGTAAAATGTTTGTTTTCTCTTTTCTTGTTTGCATTTTTGTTTTTGAATATGTTGTGCTCCCTTCTTCTCTCTCATCTTTTCTAAGTTGCATATGAAAATGCAATTTATTCTCATATGCAGTCGGGATTAAAAACCCTGTTCTTATGGTGATCTTCCCAAAAGTGCATGTAAATATGCAAATGCTGCCCCATATGCTAAGAAGCTAAAACAAAAAACTCACTGCTTGACCTCATATGCAAGTGTTCACAAAATTTTATCATGCGCACGACATATTCATGTGTGAAAATACTTTTCACATCTCTTTGGACTTGCTGTCCAAAATGTGTAAATGCTTCCAAAAAGCCCACCTTCATGCTTTTACATGGCCTTTTACGACATACAAATGATTCTAAAAACCTCACCTTGCATATTGAAACATTTGTTCATGCATATGTGCATTTATGTATTCTTTTTATCAAATTCCGCGCTTGTTGTCCGCATACATACAATGCCTCCAAAATACTAAGTTCTTCCCAATATGCGTTATGGATTGAGAAACCCACCTCTTTCATAATGTCCAATATGTAAAACTGTCAGAAAGCCCACCTTTGTGCCCTTTTATGAGATGTATGTTCTTCCCCTCAAGCAAATGAAGGTTCGCATGGCAAGAAGCAAAGTACTCCCCATACACTTGCGAAGAAAAGAGATGTTCCCTAAAATACAACATGTGGTGCTCTTCTCAAACATGTGATTAAGTTACAAAATCTTGATTACAAATTCCAAGGTTGCAGAAGTGTATGAAGCAGGAGCAACTATATGATGGAGCCAGACAGGGAGGTGGAAAGTGTGAAATGATTCCAAGCATAGAATGCTTTCAATACTGAAACAGAAAGACACAAAGATGCCTCTCAGTGATCACCACTATGATGCTGAACAATCAAGGATAGAGATTCACGTTCCGGTTTGTTGTGAGGTTTTCACACCGCCCCATTGTAAATGGGGACCCCCCTCTTTTGCAAGCAGTAGGAGTAGTGGTCTTAGGTAGTCTTTGTTGGCGACAGCTTTTAAGCCCCTTGGTCCGGCAAGTGAAGTTCGAGAGTTGGTTTTGGGAATTTTGCCCTGCTGGGAAGTCAAGTCTGTCAGGAGCATGGGCGAGAGTTCTGCTAAATCTTCCGGGAATATGGGATCAAAACCAAAGGATTTGTGATGAAACAAGTTTAAACACTCTGAGAATCCTTGTTCCAGCTTCAATTCGATCTTAGAAAGTCGAAATAGATTGTGGGAGGTAGCTTTGCTGAAGGCGTGCTGAATCCTGAAATTTGGCTAAGTCCTGAAATATTTTAAAAACCCCCAAAATCTAGAATCTACACCTTAGCACCTATGAAGCTGAAACCTATCTCAAACATCCTGGAAGGTATTTATACAAATATAACTTAAAGTATAAGAAATTAAATTAAAACAGACTTATACTGTTATATTTGTATAAATTCTCTGCCCCTGAACTAAAAATTGGCTAAGTACAAAGTGCAAATCACTGTGTCCAATGACTGGGCGGATTCCGCCCAGCCCTTGGACAGGCTGTCCAAGGTACCCCTGATTTCCGCCCATGAAGATGAAGGCCAGCCCTTCCTCCTCCTTCCCTAGACTCCTCCCACTTGGCAATAGTGGTGATGGTTTCCCGACCTTGGGGGCATATTTGTAAGAGAGAGAACTTGATTTTATATTGGAGGACAAGTGACAAAATTCTGGAAATGACCCTGTCCAATGACTGGGCGGATTCTGCCCAGCCATTGGACAGGCTGTCCATGGTACCTTCATTTCCCGCCAGCCCCTTTATAGGTTGAACTTGGGTCCCATGGGGAGGTGTAGCTATGTGGTTGAGGGTCAACCATGTTGGATGTTGAAGTGAAACAATATTTGGTGTTTGAAGTATTTTAGCGAATTTCTGGAAATCCACATGTCCAATGACTGGGCGGATTCCGCCCAGCCATTGGACATTGTTGGCTAAATATTTTGCAAGTCACTAAGACTACAACTTGCAAAACGTGTACTTTAGGCAGCAGTATGTGAGATTTCTCTCTCCTCTCAGCAATAGGGGAGGCTCCCTTCTTACCGCAGGTG
>MU224108.1:974529-1024615 GCA_018584345.1 Thuja plicata
TGTAAGAGAGTTAAGCATTTGAATAAAGGAATAGAGATTGACAGACTTTGTGTTGTTGTCTTGAAAATCAATGAATGTATTCTTATGTTGCATTTGTTGATCCTTGTTCAAATTGAATAGTTTCTTTATTTATATCATCGGAGCATCTTTAATCCAAGTTTTCTGAAGACTTTGTGCTTTAGGAGATCGGGGTTACTATAGAGAGTAGTGGCTAATACACTCCAAGGACTGAAGACTTTGGGCTTTAGTATTGGACAATAGATTAATAGAATACTTATTTGAGGTGAGGACAAGAGACTTTGAGCTCATTGTATCACCTAGTCTTTAGATAAATCAACTGCTGCCTCGTTTGATTGTTCTTAAGTCAATCATCGAGTCACCGGTATTACTGTTGCAAGGTGAACTGTATGTGTTACAGTTCAGTTCTACTTGAAGCCACCTGCGGTAAGAAGGGAGCCTCCCCTATTGCTGAGAGGAGAGAGTAATCTCACATACTGCTGCCTAAAACACACATTTTGCAAGTTGTAGTCTTAGTGACTTGCAAAATATTTAGCCAACATATAGCAACAATGTACTTTATATGCTAGGGAGATTACCACCATATAGAGATTTCGAAGTTGCTATTGGGTAAAAGCGGGTATTTAGTACTCTTACAAGAACCAAAAGTGGAGCAAAATGTTAGGAGAGAATTTGGCTTGTTTGTCTTAGAAAGAAGTCATACTCTTTGTGTTGTTATTGACCAATCCACAATGGATGCTACTACATGGTGGTACCTCCATGGTCAAGATTATATGTACCTCCAACCTCTTGCGATCAAGATCCTCTCACAAGTTTTTTTTTACCATTTGTGTTGTAGAATTTAGTACTTAACATTCTTTAATTTATTTTGCATTTTTTATTTTGTTGGTTTTCTCTCCAATTTCAAGAGGTTGCAAGTTCTTCTATTGTTGAACGGAATTGGAGTACGTACTCCTTCATCCACTCAGTGAAGCGTAACCAGTTGGCTGCAAAAAGAGCAAAAGACTTGGTTTATATTCATTCCAATTTGCATCTTCATCACGTAAGGATCCGCAATACAAGAATGGGGCAGCGAAGCTTTGGGATGTAGCCCTTGAGAGTACCAACTTGGATGCAACCACTGAAGATCTTGCTAGAATCACTATGGGTGGTGGTGATGATGACATACCTTCACTTGGTGTATGAAGTGCGAGTGGCACTACTTTGTGTTCAAATGATCTTGAACTTGCAGCAGCTGAAAATACAAAAGATAAAGATTTATTCGATAATCCTTTTGATGATTGATGAACTAAATTGAATATAGAAGACAATTACAATTTTTTATTGTCAATTCTGTAATTGTAATGAATTACATTTGAATCATGAACCTACACATATTGATATATTGTATATTGAAATTCTGAACCATCAATTGGCATTTAATATTTATCTTTGATATTTGGCATTGATCAATGATGAAGTATCATACTGTCAAATGATTTAGTTTATAATTATGTATATTTGTTTAAATTTTTTGTATATGTATACACGTAGCCGAACCCACTTACCCAAACTCCATAAAAAAATTTCCTGTACCCACGTACTAGTTTCTCGTACTCATGCCCGTAGCCGAATCAACAACTTAGATAATTGTTAAGTTGTCAGTAAGGAAAAAATTAAAAGACAACGTATGTTAATTACTTAATTGGAATAGAATGTCGCTTATTTGGAGGAAAAAGGATTTTTGTTTTGCTTGGTAATAGGCCAAGGCCTTGGTATATTTTATTAATTAAGAAATAAAATTAGATGTTCCTGGTTCAGGAGGGCAAACCGGCAGGAAAGAACCATGAGAAGAAAACCTCCGGTTGTGGCCCCGTGATCCCTATACTTCCAGTTTGGGTATATCCTTGTTTTACAAAGAGAAAGTGCATGGATTAGCCATGCAACTAGAGTTTTAGCAAGTTTGTTAATTTACAGATCATTGATTGCATATTTCAATAGTATATCATGTCGCATCTGGTTGGCTTTCTTTTAGTCCTGCTAGATCCATTCCAGCCATTTTCTCGATAACCAATAGCATGGTTCATCCTTGCATACTTGCCTTCGCTAAGATCGTTGTTAGTGTTGATATTAAATTAATAGTTGTAGATGAAATCAAATGATAAATGGAGCTGTTTACCAGATTAGTGCCTTTAACCAGAGCTTAGCTGCCACCAAAATATAATTGTCCTATATTTTTAAAAGAGGCCCCATCTTTAGACCAAGTTAGAAGTTGATATTAAGAAACAGTAAATCCAATCTCCTGGATAAGTCTTGTGAGCCATAGATTACATATAATAAAATTAAAAACGAAAGGAAACCTCAGCAAATGTAGGAGAACGTAGGTCATGGCGATCATTAATGTCAAAGCTCTCACAAAAAGCAAGGAACCCATATTGGACAATCATAACCAACATATTGGCTTTCAGAAATATATCATATAGTTGTTACTAAATCAGAAAAAAGAGTGCTTAGAGTCCAAGAAAAGGAAGATTCATATAACCGTTTATTCCTTCCCTTAAGATAGAAATAAAGGAGTTATTGAATAGGGCTCCTTGTGGAGAAGTTATCTGCCCAAATATTCATTAAAAGGCCACAATTTTAATTGCATGCAAAACAGGGGATCCTCACATAGTGGAAAATTTGCAATACTTATTTAGGAGAAATACTTACCGTTTTGTAGGGTCAACCTTTATTAAAAAGGTAAGTGAATCAGTCCATTAATGGTTGGTAAACCTGTCCATTAATGGTAAGCATAAAAATACCTTAGGAGCACCTCGCAATATTTGGTACCTTAAGATAAGAAGGTTAATATTAAACCTGTCCTATGTGTCAAAAGCTACAGAAACAGAACTTTAGCTGATAATTGGATTAAGTATAAGCTAACAAAATATGCTGATTATATGTGAGGAAAACAAAGAAAAACAAGAAAGCAAAGGAAGAAAAGGTCAAACCCTATCCACTTTGGTATTGATCATCTATGCAATAAACAGTGTCTTTTAAGCCCTTTAAAATCTTTCCAGTGAATACCGCTTTGTATAAAGATATAATGCTCGCTTTAGGAATTCTGGCCAATACAGAAAAAGCGATGAACATACCCATAATGTCGCCGTTGGCTCTGAGAGTGAAACTGTGATCAGAGTGCTTGTCCCCGAGGGCTTTGATCACCCGTCTTCTACTCAAATCATCTTTGACGCACAAAATACGATTCCATCGCTCGGGAGTAATTGGCCTGACATAAGCCATCTCCCAGTTGATTTTGAAAGAGAAGGTGTGTGTATTCGTATCCATGGTAACTGCATGAAAATGGGAAGGGCTCTAACAACGCAGAAGATAAAGATAGGGCAGAAGAGTCTAGAAATGTTGTGGAAAAGACAAAAGGGAAAAAAGGCCAAAGGCTAAAAAACAAAGAAAAAAAAACTAACGAAGAAACAAAGAAAGGTGCGTCCACCAAATCAAGCCAAGGCACCATGAGAGGGAATGAGCAAAAAGCAAAGGACAACCATCATTGAAAAGACTGGGGTAAGGGGACGAGGACCCAGGAATGATCATTCGCTCTAATACTAACAAATGATGACTTGTCAACCAGTCCGTACTAATAGAACAACAACCTAGCATATGGAGTGGCCCGCATGGAAGATCTTGACTTCAGATACCTATAAGTAAGTATCGATGTATACATGTAATTGTAAAATGCCTATACACTTATAAGTGTATGAAGGATCACAAAAACATATTGCCATAAATTGGGCCAACCTGGGTGGTTGCCAAGTAATACAGACCCTAACATATAACCATTTGTTAATACCTAGGCGCCCTGGAAAAGCAGAACGAAGAGAGCTCAACACTAAATGTATTTGAGTATATCCATATGTATCTATTCATACAATATACAAATAAGAATATATGGATTACTATCTATGGTTATGAATCATTATTGATCAACATCAATATATCCTTAGGTGTGTATGTATGAATGAAAAATATCGGTATAGACCAATACATAGAGACTAGAAAATTTGGAAGGATCACACATAAATGGTTAATGCATACGCTTGTATGTGTGTATATAACTTTGAAAGGAAGTCTTTAAAGTTTAAGTTAAAGATACAAAGTTTAAACAAAAAAGTTGAAAAGGAAATAAATCACTGATAAGGCAATGTCCCTAGGGTATTAATTACATTTAGAAATACTTGGATCACAATCATTGATTATAAAGTGATGGTCATCCCATCAGCCCCTAAATTAGCTAGCTCATTAGCCCTCTGATTACCTTCCCTGACGATGTGATTGAAGGTAACAGAGGAGAGGTTGTGGGTAAGTGTAAGGGCTATGTCAAGCAAGGTGTTAAGTTTCCAATTAGGGGTGGATTGTTTTCTTAAGGTGTTGATTATGTTTGCAGGGTCGCTTCGATATCAAGGTCTGAGATGTTCATACTGAGACAAATTTTGAGGCCTTCGACTAGAGCCTTTATCTCAGCTATATTGTTGGTGGTGATGCCAAGAGGTTTAGCTAAGGTCGCAATCTCAATACCATTAGAATCGTGGATGACACACCCGATACTTGCCGGTCCACGGTTACTCCTAGAAGCCCCATTGAAATTAAGCTTAAATCTTCCATTTTGGGGAGGGCACCAAACACATTCCTTCCTGGCCTTAGCTTTATTGGTATTTGAGTTGTTGGCGAAGGAAGTTTGAGGCCCATCCATTGATGCCTCATCTGCCCATCTGAAGATGTCATTAGTTTGTTATTGTTTGATTGATTCATAAGTCAATTGTTAATTAATTCAATAATGACTGCAGAGGAAAAAAAATTATTGTTTAAAAAGTGATTTTTAAATATAATTTTCAAAATGTCCCATAGGATTTTATAGGAGATTGAGTCTTATTTGATTCTTTTTTGGTTTTCAATTTTGGTGAACCCTCTTTGGAAATCTAAGCTATTGTTCAACTATTCAGTCTGGGATGAAAATCCTAAGTCAAATATTGGTTTTGTGGACAAAAACTCACCTATCCAATCCTTGGTGAATTCATCCAAAGTTCATAGGTGTGCTTATTGTTTGGGATTTCTAAGATTTGTGTTAAGGCTAAATATCCTTTTAAGATTTGTGTTGGTTTTAAAATATAAATGAAGTGTGCAGTATAATGTGATTTTGTTAAAGTTCGTTTAGATATAGCTAAAGTGAGAAATTCCTTCAAGTTTTGTTGGCGTAAGCCGAAACCTATCAACCATGTCAAAATATTATTGGTAAGGCATGTTGTACCATACAGTACATGGAAAAGATAATTTCATGGGTTGCATTGAAGCTTGGAGAAGCTGCTATCACATTTCTTTGTAAGTTGAGTGGTAGCTATCCACCAATAAGGAAGGCACTTGGGGTTTGGTGAAGTGTAGGTCCCCACACATCAGCCACATCACTCTCATATATCAGCTACACCTCCTTTGGCAAGCATTTGTGGGAATTTGGTGGGACGTGAGGTTGGAAATAGGCAGAGATTCCTTTCAAAGCTGAAACACCTTGTTTGAAGGCAATTTGGAATAAGAATAAGAGTCTTCGTATTTGCTGTTTGAAATTTTTTGGGTTAAACATAGAAGATCAAGGAATTATTCATGCTACAAATCACTCCAGCATTGTTGTTAGTGTAATTTTACATCTCCAACTATAAGACATTGATTTGAACAAGTTGATTAATCAATTTTTGGTACCTGTTGTTCACTATAATCTTAGATATTATACCAGCAGCAGTCAAGAGGTCAGGAATAATTAATTTAGGCATAATATATTTGCACATTTGCCTCAGTTTAATTATATGCTAAATGTTTTTCAAGTGTCAATGCAATATTCCGTGTTTTCAAAGTGACTGTGAGAATGCTTATCAATGTATATGAAGTGAAGTTGCTCCGCATTGTTAAAACTTAAAAATACTTCTCAGTTTTGCTGTCCTACCAAATATTTGACGAAATGTAAATGAGCTAAAATTTAAGGAATTGCAATTTTTTAAAGATTTCGTGGTAAGGTTACTACAGCGGTATTAGAGCAGATGATCTTTCCAGCCTGTTGGGATGTTAACACTTTTCTGCAGATCTACAGTTGTGTGACAAATTATCAGCAATTAATGTCAGTTTCAGCAGTTTTATGATGGTTTCAGAATAGGTTGGTCAGTGTGTGTTGGTATTGAACGAGTTGCATAATAGCATTTGGTGACTATTTGTCACTTTCAACACTTCATGTTTTAAATTTGAATAGTGGTCGATATTATAGAAGATTATGAGAACAAGGCTATCTTGCCAAACTTTGGAAAGAGAACATAGACTGCAGACCTAAATTCTCACCCAAGGAAGAAGGTGTCGATCCTATCCAAGATTAAAAGATAAGAATACAGAGGGAAAACATGAACTATGAATGGAAGGCCACCAAATTATTTTATCAGCATTAGAAATTACTTGATAAATTCAAAGATCAAGTTTCTTTTCAGGATTTCTTGAAGTTACTTGAAATAGAACATCCTAACAAAAGAGGAGTTATAAACTACATAAGAAGGTCAAGGAAGAGAAGATGAAGAAAATGTTCTTAGCAAAGCCACCACTAAAGTCTATAGTGCCAAAGACCAAACTCTATTCAAAGGCATCTCTTTCCTATAATATCCCCAACTAGGATATTGTCTCAAATCTGGTTGGTGTCTTCAAACTCCTGAAAACTCAATTTTGGTTGTTTGACATTTTGTCAAACATTTGTCATGCAATGTTTGGATTCTGATTTTTGGATGTATATGCAAATTGTTTGTCTGTAATCAAATGGTTTCGCAATTACTTAACATATGAAATGAACTAGTTACATTGCCATTAATCTCTAACACCTTTACTTCATTAATCCACCATGAAACTATTCATTAAGTCAATTACAAAGCATGAAATAACATAATTCAGAATTCTGGAAATTAACTACAGCAAATAGGAGCCTGAAATGACAACGCAGCAATTATATATATCAGCATCCATCAAGTTGTCTCCATACAATGTGCTGATATCAATCAATGCTCCAACTGAATGCAATGTAAACCCCAAACGCCAAAACGATACCTCCTAGGTATCAAACGCAGCTTCCATGAGACTCATGTGAGACTCAAGAATGAACCACAACTGACATAAATCAAGTACAACTGTTACTATTAATGCTCAATTCTGCTCCTTGAATTACATCTACAAGCTGGGCATTTATTACTATAACCTGCTGCCATTCAACTCTAAAACTGAACCAACCATCTATCAAACTCCATCAATTCTAGCTCAATAATGAATCCTAGATGAAGCCATTTCACAACGCACAATATCATTGGGTCTTTCACCAATTCAGAGTGCTCAACCTTTAGCTTCCTAAGGTTTTTGTCCTTAGAAATCAGTCACTGACTTTCAGCAACAAGAGAACATGACTTCATAAAATATTCTCATAACATGTCTCAAAGAAAGGATGACCTTGCTTATATAGCTTTTTAGTTGGTGAATGCTTGTACTTTGAGCAATGTGGGATAAAACAGTCTTTACTTTTAACTTCTTATGAAGTAGCTTCTCGAACACACTTTTCACTAAAGACCCTTCATCAATACACTTTTCAATTAGAAGCCTTCATTTAATGACTATGAATTAATAATAAATAACTCCAAAGCTAAAAGCTTTATGAAGACACTTTTCACTTAAAAGGCTTCTTCAACACACCTTTCACTTAAAAGCATACTTTATATTATAAGCTCATAACTCCATTTTGAATTAATATAATATAACCTTTTAGTGAGCTCATATAATTAATCATTGACTTAGGCAAATAATGATTATTTAATGAATTAAACTTAATTAAATAATCATACGCAAATAGCTCCAATCATCAAGAACCAGGAGCATCAAATGAACCCATGTGCCTAAGTGTCATCCAAAAATAGTAACTGGCCAACTGGTGACTTACTATAAAATTATAAATAGTAAGTCAATCAATCCGGATATCCTGCCACAAACACCATAACTGACACTGTCAACACTGCTCCGATGTCCTGTCAAACCCATACTGTGACTTACTATAAATAGTAAGTTTGCACCAAATGACCTTCTAATCACCTCAACAGACCACGAAGGTCGCAATAATGATCTGGCACTGCACCTGCTAGAAAATGGGGACATTACACTTCCAGCCAACAAAAGAAGAGTTTTTCTATTGCAAGGAAGAATAATGACAACAAAAATGAACTTAGAATAAGTGTCTATCTTTTATGCAAAGGAACTTGGGAGACGAACCAGCAACATATGAATAAAGAAGTGAAGTTGTTAGAGGAACAATTTGAAGTCACAAAAGGAGAGACCGAAAAAGAGAAAATGGAACAAGAGGAATATGAGTACTTGAACTGCCTTGAAGATAATGAGTCAACTGCAAATAAATGCATGAACTTTTTCGATAATGAGGAGAATGTGCCTAAACAAGAAGATTGTCAAAATACCCTTCCAAATGTTTAAATAGAGGAACATGCTGATTATGAACTTGCTGAAAACATTAGACATGCAACTTTTGATAAATAATTTGACAATAATTATGGTTATCACTTAAATTTTGTAGATGCTAGTGTATCTGAGGATAGATGTTCAGATATAGGACAGCAGGAGGATTCGTTAAAACTTAAAATCAAAGAATGGAAACAATTTCTAATCCAAAGATAATCCACTTTTTGACATGGATGTAGAGCGAACATTTGATATTTCACTTTCTGTGATACATGTTAACAATTGAAAAGAATGTCAAGAGTATAAACTCATGGGATTAGAAGAACAATTTTCTCATTATGATTTGTTACCTATTATGGATCATTATACATTATGGCAGACTTTGTAGGATCACCATGAAAAGTTGAGCACTATCATGATTCAGAGATTGGTTGTGGAGAACATTATCACTAGTGTTGAAGCCTCAAGCACCACCAAATGCTCTGCAGACAAAGTGACTCAAACTCAATTTTGATGCAATGTTGGTAAAGCTAATTGGTGACAGCGACACATTTTCTATGTTTTTGTCATCCTCTAGCTGAAACTTGTAGGCTTTGGTCTTTTTCTTGTAATTTTTATATAATATAATATATATACACCTCAACAGTCAAAGCAGTGAAATTTGTTAATTTGTGTGTCAACTTGAATGTGAAATTTCAGTTCAGCTCTAATATTATGTAATAAGATTCTATTATATATATGATAAATGCCTTGTCATTTGAAAATTTTAATTTTAATTTTTTAAAATTTTCCTCACTTTTTAATCTGTCCCCTAAAAATGGCATCTTGGAAATCTGTCACAAAAACACTACACCTTGTCACCTGTTGTCTGCATGCCAGAAACTTGATGAAACATAAAAGGACTATCACTACCAAAAATACTTGCATACAAAATTCAATTTCATGGGCAACATTTGAGGACTACGTGTGGTAACAAAAAGATGCATACACTAACCTATGAGCCACACTCTAGAAACAAACACATCATTGTTATTGGAGAAAGGTTCTGGTATTGCTGCCGGACACCCAAATGTTTAAGGAATTATGTCTTCTTGAGAGTTATTATGGTGCCTTCCAAAACAAATATGATGATGCTTTTGTCTACTCAAGCCTTACAAAAAACTATAGGATCTACCAAAAACCCCTCAACGCATCCAGATGTAAAATTCAACCTCAAACATTCCATTTTTCACCTAGGAATTGAGAGCACTGCAAGCTTCAAAAGCTGTCTATACCCTTTTCCCTCCCTATATTTATGAAAGTCATAAGCCATGCCCATTCTTTTCAAAATATGGATTGCTCATACCCATGCCCAACTGTCCTAAAACCTATGGGACTCAATAGCACTTTCCAAAATCCAGATATATTTAGACAATACAGCTAACAGATAGGGTCATTATTTTCATCGTAAATTGTTCATTTTCAAATTGGAGTGGATGATTCGTTCGTGAAAAGTAGAATAAAAGCTTATAAATAATGCCAACTAAATACAAATAAGAAAACTTGAAGATTGTGCTCAAGAAATGTGTTTTAATGATTTCCAAAGACAGTAAAAGAGAAAATATTAATAAAAAATCACGTACAAAGAGAAGTGAAGGCTCCATCTGACCTGAGTCGAGGATTGGTTGAACAGTGTGTGCAAAACCACCCTTGAGTGCAACTATACCCAGAATAGATCATCTGCAAACCAGAAATAATAAAAGATCATGTGATAGAGAAATATAGAAAATAATAATCAGCCAGGATATCATCAAAGCTGTCTCTTTATGCAGTAACATGCTTGTGTGAAAAAGGGCTATTTGTGGCATTCCAATGAACAATAGTTGATAAACATCATGACAAGACATTGATGCAAGCATCAATAGTTTCATCACCATATACAATTCTTTTCAGGTATTTCTGCATCACATTGAATATATAAAAATTCATGTTTGCAAACGACTGGTAAGTGAAAAGCTTCAGTTTAGCAAGTTGCTTGGCAGTGGACTAATTGGAAAGGTAACTTGCTCTCATTCTATAATAACAAGCAGATACAGAGAATAATTAATTAAAAAAATTTGTACACAAATCAATTATGCTCCCTTTTTCTTTTAAATAAAGGACGAGTCATATCTTCTGAATAATTTTGCAATCTTATATGCAGCCACTTATTACATTTTGTTGGCTCATCTGCAAGTTGCTTATCATGTAAATTGAAATGCTTAAGTTTAAATGTTACGTGGACCTATTTTAGCGTACTAGATTTGAGGTTCTACAATTCCTATTAAAAAAACAATCACTGACTTCATAAATTGAGGAGAGCAAAACTGAAAATCAAATCTAAGGCAAACTACATGGACCCAAGCAAAACAAACTAAGGAAACAAAAAAGAAAAAGTAAATTTCCTCTAAATAAACGATCAATTATATTAATTAAGGATGAAAATGTACAATGGCAAGCCCTTGACCCGTATTAATTGGAAACAAGGTGTTCAAGAGATAAAATATATGATTTTTCTTGTAGGCACTGGAAACTGCAACAGAAGTTCAAACAGTGACCTAAATACTGTACATTCCAAGAAGATACTCAATTTAAACTTTTAATATTTTAACCCTGTCCTGGTGTAATTTGGACATGGGACAGCGAAATTGCAATGATTATTTCAAATAATATTTTCTGGGATTATGATAGTTAAACATGAATATTTAAGTTGGAATATTTATAATGGCGTTGTGCTTTTAATATGTCAAGCTGTGATGATACATGAGTACACAACAAAAACTTAATGTATGAATCAACTTCCTATGGTACTTAAGAAGGGTCAAGAATGCTTCATCAAATTAGTGATCATCTATACCAGTTTACCCTAGCTGTAATGGCCATTAACATATATTACAGTCATTAACGACTACAGTAGGAAAGCAATTGTGTGGGATGGATAAGGATGGATGTGCAAGAAAGTCTCTTATGCATTTTAAGTTCTACTATTCTTTGATGCAAAGGGGGCGGGGGGGGGGAACTATGGGTCCTATGTTAGCCTTCTCATGCTTATGAGTACTTATTCGATAATGGGTGATGCCTTATAAGGTCCGATTGCTTGATACATGTCACAAGGGGTTAATGGCTGTCTAATAAATGTTTTCCATTTTTAGGGGACTTTTCCAAAATATGGTTCTACATTGCTCTGTCCATGCTTAATGTGCCATTTCAATCACCACCAAAGCCATATGTGTGCATCACCTTTCTTGCAATTATGAACAAGAGCATCCATCACCATCCATATACTCACGCCTATATCCCCATGAACACATCCCCAAATCTTTTAATTAAAATTCAAGGACACAAGGATGGCTCAAAAACAACCCCAAGCCATCCTATATTTCAAAAAACTGCTTCAGCCATCCCAAAAATGTTCCTGACATGTGGGGATGGCTAGACGTCCCTAAGACAGATAGGGATGTCTCAAAACTCTCTAGTCATCTACACAGCGATTCAACCATGCTTTTTCCCTTTTTAGTCCAAAATGAAAAAAATGATTCTTTTAATTTTTGTTGACCCCACACTACACTTAGCTTTAAATAAACAAAAAGAAGCCTTACTATCTCATTTAACTAATTTTTAGATGCTAAAAAAATGCAGCCAAGTTGAAGTAAAAAATAATAATTTGAGCAGATATTCAAGGCACGTGTGGAAAAATCAGCATTGGTGAATAGTGAGGAGTGAGAGAGCAAGAGAATTGGAAGAGGTAAGTGATTCTTCCATTTTTTTTGTTTTTTTCCCCAAGTTTTAAAAAAGAAATGGATAATTTTCTTTTTCTTTTTTTCTATTTTCAGTTTGCATTTGCATTGATTTTCACAAAACAACAAGAGCAGTTGTAGTTAGAGTAGAAAACATGGGAGGGAAGAAAAAAATGTGAAGTTTTAGCCTAAGTAGTTCATTAGGGTGTAGATGTATTGTGGTTTAAAGAGAATTGCCAAAAAAGCCAATTGGGTGCCAATCAACTATTTTCAAAACTTATGCAAAAGGCCCTTATAATTTGATGATAAACTTCTCTCCAATTCGTGGTAACCCTAGACAAAGAAAAAAATTCAATTGGTAGAGAGTGATTGTATCAAATTTATAAGGTATATTTTAGAGGGAGCTGCACAAAAAAATATTCTCATCTCTTGGGCATTATAGGATATGGGGTTAAGGTGTGTCCAAATATAAAGAAGGATGAGAATGTAGAGGTTCGTAGATTGCCTATGGAGACAAATAAATTCTAAGGATATGCCAATGCCAACACAATTTGTAAAATCAACTATGCCTATTCCCTCCATGTATGATAGTGGTAGTGATGACATTTCTTCAAGAGAAAAGAGAAAGATTGGTGATAGTGAGAAGGCAGGGACACTAACAAGTATGTTCCATATGCAAGCACAAGATGTGGTAAAGTCTTTGATTGCCAAATTTTTCTATGCCCATGATATATTATTCCATGTAAAATGTTCTGCGAACTTCAAACAAATGTTTAAAGATGTAGCTTATTTTGGCTCCTCATTTACCCCCTCTAGAGAACATAAATTACACACTACACTACTTGACAATGAAAGATGCTAAACAATTCTTTTAAACACTAAGAAGTCTGAAAACTCTCTTAATGAACATCAAATACGAATTTGGAAAAACTTATTTTAAACAGGAATTAGATAGCTCAAACTCAATCGGAAATTTGTATCCAATTCACAAATGAAGTCTAAAATACTTTACAAAGATTTCAATCTTTTACAATATAGCATAAGCCCAACTTTCTATTAAGTAAAATACAAAACATCATACTAATTTTCTAGAGATGAATAGTCCCAGGCAATCTTAGTAATGTGCGATATCAGATTAGACTCACGCTACAACAGTTGTGGATCTTATGAAGTCTTCTTGCAGTACACCCTGGTAGTGCGATCTGATCTAGAATAGGTCACAGACCAATCTAAGAGATGGTATCTCTGCTATCGGCGACCTATCTAAGAGTTAATTTCTCTTCTTTCGGTGATATTCAGATATCTCTGGCTTTGCCCTGTTGGAGACAAAGGCAAAGAGAGTCTAATTGTCTCCCCCCAACTTGTGGTCCGGTCTCCTGGTATGATTGCTGTGAATGAGTTGTTGGTCCTGTTCTGAGGTTTTCACACCATCACCCCATTGAAAATGGGTCTTTTTTTGGCTTCAGCAGTAGAGCAGGTGTTTTGGTAGGGCTTAGTTTGGCAGCAATCTTGAAGCTTTCAAGTCAGTGGGCTAAGTCTGATCAAGTCTAGGTGCAGGTCAAGAAATAGAAAGGAGTCGAGTTATTAATAAGGGCACCCAAGCAATTAGCCAAGTTTTAGTTAAGAGTGAGCATTAGTGGCCTGGTTTGAAGTCAAGAGAATCTGACTTGAAGCCCAAAATCCGATTGTTGAGAGAGAATAGAAGTCTGATTGGACTGAATCGAGGATATCTCATGGAGATGAAGAGGAGCAATCAACAAAGAATGAGTGGAATTTGAGCATGGTAGCATAGGATTCAAACTTTTTTGCAAAACAGATCTGACAAGATTAAGCATAAATATGCATTTTCCAAGTGAAGGAAAGCAAGTTCCGAGTATGAAGGATGAACATAGGATCAATGGAACAAGCTGGAAGTCAAACTTAGGAAAGCAAGTAAAGAAAAAAAGAAAGTTAACAACCTTTTGGCGGCTTGTCCTAAGGTAGTGCGCCGGAATCTGCACTACCCTTGGACAAGGCTGTCCAAGGGAAGTGTGGAATCTGCACTCCTCATGGACAGGTATGTCCAAAGAACCATCAAAATTCTGCACCTCTAATATGAGAAATTTGTAGTCCTATGTGGATTTTCTCATTTAGCTATGGGCATTTCAAGGTTTCAACCAGGTTTCTCCACCCAAAGCAAGTCTGATTCAAGGGGGGGTCAAAGGTCAAAATTGCCAAAAAAAAAACATGAAATCAGATCCCTGATCAGGTAACATGATCAAATATCAGAATTCAGAGTGAAATCAACACTAAGGCTTATTTCCATCAAGAAGAAGATCAAATTTTTTTAAAAAAACGAAGAAGGCAAAAGTATAGCAAAGTAGTTATAGGATGGAAAAAGTGAAAATGTTTGAGTAAAGGTTGCTTAAAAGCCTGTCCCAAGATAGTGTGAAATCCGCACTACCCTTAGATAGGGCTGTCCAAGGATAGTGTGGAATACACACTACCCTTGGACACTTGGTGTCCAAGTCTACCCACTTTTCCGCCCTCAAAAGAAGCCCCCCAATTTGATTCTAAGGTGATTTCAAGTATAAACGAAGGCATTTTAAAAAAAGTTGATCTGATTAAGGCTAGTTGATGTTAGAAATATATTTTTAGTTGTCTGTTGTCATTGATGTCAAACATAGTGTTCTGTATGAGTTTTTGTTTGCTCAAACATTGTGGTCCAAAAGTCTGCTATACTTGTAGATGTGGGTTTGTGTACTGATCCTACAGTTCAGAGGAAGACAAGTATGTTTTCAGTACAGTACTATAGTGCAATGGAAGACAGGTATGCAATATTTGCTACAAAACAGTAGAAGATAGGTATGTATTTAGAACAACTCGGAACAGTGGAAGACAAGTATGTATGTAGAACAATGGAAGACAGACATGTGTCCTGTGATCATGTGAAGATGGTGTTTAACAGTGTGTGCCTCAGTGTTCTACTCTTATATTCGGAAGCCTGTGTGGTCCAGATGTCTATGGTTTAGTAGAAGTGGTATTGTGTTGCAAAGCAGATAGGAGTTTTACAGTTGCAGTTATTTGTACTTTCCAGAGTGTTTCCGTTACGAAATTGAGGGTTGCAAGTGTACTATTACTCATGTAGATGGATTCAGGTTTTGGTCTTGGTTGTGGCATTCTCTGGTGATTTGGAAATTGCGTCATCCATTGTTACAGTTATTTTCAGTTGTTGTTTTGATCCAAAAATATGTTGTGGAAACTTCTGACGTGGCATGTTGACATGGCTTTTGACATGGCGCGTTGACTGTAATGAACCATGCTGGATCAACCTCTAACCAATCCTGTAAATCTCAATGTTTTGATTCGTTTCTGCACTGTTTTGTATTTTTTTGTGGTTTATGCAAATATATGCTCTTTTGGATTTTATAAAAATTATTGGCAAATACAACAATGCTTGCATAAAAGAAAACTAAACTAATTTCCTGAATCTTGGATTGGAAAATGTTTTTTTATTTACGGAAAGATTGATACAATCATAAGGAATTTATTTATTAAATTCTGGGAATGAAATTTGCACCTGAAAGAAAATCTGGTGTCCCAACGCAGCACTTGGAATGTTGCCAGAAACCCTTCTACTCCAGGATGCAACAAATTAATTGCTAGACACCAAATATTGAAGAAACAATAGGCACAAATTGTAGACGAAATATTCTAGAAGCTAGACGCCTAGACTTTGGGTCTCATGTGGGTCAAGAATGCTATACGGCTGCCCTTGAAATCCAATAAATTCAGTCACAAAAATACTGTAAACAGAAGTCACAAGTCTTCGATAGATTTATCTTAATTTGGCCTTCAATTTCCCAAAAACTTCAACGAAACTGCACAATCTGGACCTCTGAATGAAGCCCGCAGATAAGCAATAATTCAATTGGTCTTTCATAGTCTCAGAATTGCACAAACATTGATAAATTAATGTCCTCTAATGCTGGAAATTACAAAAACCCTAGGTTTCATTCCTCAATGCCCAAGAACTCTAATTAACAAAGGCAAATAGTCAATAACATAATGAATTGATTTTCACTTTGGCTGTTTTATAATTCTTTCATGAGGTTTGATTCCTGAGGCTTTTCCAACTTATAAAATAGCTTGAATTGACTTTATAAATAATCCTCAATAAGTTCAATCAAAGTAGCTTTTTCAATAAGTCTCTTTCAATGACTTTATATTTGCTTTTGTGGTTGACTTTAGATTAATTCATTAATTAGAGTGTACTTTTCCATTAAATATAATGGCCCCTCACATAATTATATTTTATAAATTTAATATCCCGTTGATTACTCATCATCTATCTGACCCGTTTGAACCTGTAAGTCAACCACTGCTTCCATTGTGCAACCAACTACCTTACTAAAAATAGTAAAGGGTCCATCTCTATCAACCCCTGACTTAATAAAATTAGTAAATAATAAATCCCAATATACCTGATCAACAAAGATACCAAGGGTCAACACTGCAATTGAGCTGGTCCAGGTGCCTTCCAAATATAGAAATGTTGGATACACGACTTACTATAAATAGTAAGTGTACCAAATTGACCCAAATGAAGAGCAATCCTGAACACTTCTGACCTCCAGAAGGGAAAGAGCCTCCTATTCTACGAACTAGGACCCTCTAACCATCAGTCTTAGTCTATGAGGGCCAATGATAGGCTAATCCAAACAAAAATGGAGACATTACATTGACATGGCTTCTGATGTGGCGTGTGGACCTTTCCATAGCATGTGGAGGTCTAGTTATAGCTGGCAAGTGGGCAATTTTCTTCTACACGTTTGAATTATCTTTGATAGTTGTTTTAGTTATTGCGGCTTTGGCATTGGGCAATGTGTGGCGTGTTCTTGGTCTTTTCTCCTGGAATAGATCATGCTTTCAGATTTAGGTCCGGGAGTTATATTTATTGATTGTTTAAGTGTCATATTTAGGTCTGGGTCTTGTACTTAGTGCTTATTTGTTATCCAGATGACTTCATGCTATATGGACCTATGTATTTAATGTTTGTCTTATCCGTTTGGGTCCTCGGTCTGGATCCTTTTGGCATGGACTTATTTGCATTTCGCTATTGCCTTGGCCGACATGAAACCTATTTGTAATATCTTTTGGCTTTGTCGACCTTTTTGTAATCTCCAATGATCTATTATGTATATAAAGGTTGTTGGTGCTTTGTCAAAATGTAAGGCAATGCAAGTAAAGTGTGCGAACCCGTGAAGTTCAACAATTAGCAGAGCAGAGCTCAGTGATCGAGAAGAAAAGGCAATAACAGTTTGCTGCTAAGGTGGACAGTGTTTTGCTGATCAACTACATTATTAGGAGAATCTATCTTTATCTACTTTGAAGAGTTGTATGTACTTTAAGACAGTGAGCCTTGGGCACACAAGTCTATTGTTGTATCTTGCTACTTTGGCAGTGAGCCTCTGTATGCAAGTCCGGGGAAATTAGCTCCTATTTGAATTGTAAGGCAGTGAGCCTTCTTATTTGTATTCATTGTTGTATTGGCAGTGAGCCTCTGGTTGCTCATCCGGAGTAGTGAGCTCCTATCATCTTTTGTAAGAAGATTATATACTTCAGTGAATTATCTTTGTGGGCAAGAGCCCGCCCTGGTTTTTCACAGTTTGGGTTTTCCACGTATCAATCTTGGTATGCATGAGTTGTTGGTTTTGTTCTTTACTTGCATACTCTTTCATGTGGTGATTATTGAAGTTAGTTGTTGGGGTTTTGTTTTATGCTGATTCACGCCCCCCCCCCCTCGTCTCAGCATTCAGAGTGTGTTTATCGATTGGTATCAAAGCAAGGTTCCTCTAGAAGAAGTTTAACCGCTTGAGGTAGATCCAGGATGGCGCAAAATTTACACTTTCGGGCTCTGGTATTTGATGGCATGAACTTTTCCTATTGAAAGGACAAGATAGAAGCATATCTTGAAACATGCAAAATGGTATTTGGGAGGTTATTCAAACTGGTTTTTATTCTCCTTTTGGAAGACCTCTGACTACTGAAGAAGAAAGACAAAAAGAAGCAAATGTGAAAGAAAGAGAAATTCTTTTTAGTAGTTTATGTGACAACTTTTGGAAAGGTGAAAGGTGTGAAATGTGCAAAAGAGATCTGGGATAAGTTGGTCTTGGTGTATGAAGGAGATTTGAAGACAAAACAAGCAAGATTGATGAATCTCAAACATAAGTATAAGTTTTAAGAAAAGCAGAAGATGGGTGTTGAAAGCTACATTTATAGAGTTATTGATGTTGCTGATGAAATCAGAGCTGCTGGTGGACGTCTAGAAGACACATACGTTATACTCAAGATCTTACTAACCTTATCAAAGGACTTCATACCAATGACATGTTCAATAAGGGAAAGCAACAATCTAAGTCAATATTTAATTAATCAGCTTATTGTTTCTCTCTGCATTTGAGATTGTAGAAGTAGAAAGAGAAAAGAGGGAGACTGCTTTCAGAGCTGTTAAAGATTTTGAACCAGATGCAAGCAAGATGTCGGAGGAAGCTGAAGCATATCTATCAAGAAGATTCAAACGAGGTACCGGTAGATACAAAGGTAAGTTACCTCTTAAGGGCTTTAATTGTGGAAGAATAGGACATTTTGCTAATGATTGCAAATATATGGATTATCATAGTGAATCAGAAGATGAAGATAGAAAAGGCAATCAAAAGAAAATTGATTTCAGAAAGAAGATGAACTATAAAGATAAAAATAAAAAGAGCTTATGTTCCATGGGAAAATTCTTTTCTGAAGATGAGGATACTAATGAAAAAATTGAGAAATCTCTGATTTTAGCTATTTCTCAAAAAAGGGAGCAGATTGCTTTGCATGCTAAAGTTGTTGCAGATGCATGAATTATAGATTACAGATGTTCAAATCATATGACAGGAGACAAGAGAAGATTTATCAAGTTTGAAGAATATGATGATGGAGCAATCAGATTTGCAGGAGAAGTGCTCAAATCAAAGGCATAGGAACCATTTCAGTTTATGGTAAACATAGAACTAATGATGTTTATTATGTTGAGGGTGTGAAACATAATTCGTTGAGTGCTAGTCAAATGTGTAAGAAAGGTTATGAAGTTATGTTCAAGAGTGATGACCGTGTTATCAAAAAGAAACAGTCTGGTAGAAGGGTTGCAAAAGGTTACAAGACTGCTAGTAATATCTATTATATTGAAAACAAATGTGAGAATCTGTGTCTTCTAACTCAATACAATGGTAGATGGGGAGATGAAGTAGAAATGGAACTTCATCAAGACAAAGTGGAATCCGCTCTATCAAAGAACAGTGAGGAAATAAAGGTTGAATCAGAAGATCCAGTGGAGGTTGAATGAATTATGGTAGACCAGAAGCAAGAATAAGACAAAAAGGACATGGTAGACTAGAAGCAAATAATAGATCAAAAGCAGAAAGAAGACAAAAGGGAAGTTGACTGGTTTATGGTAGATCAGAAGCAAGAGGAAGGCATAAAGGACATGGTAAATCAGAAGCAGATGGTAGAAGGTAAGAAGGATATGAAAAATCAGAAGCAGGCTGAAGAAAAAAAGAATATGGTTAACCGGAAGCAGTTGGAAGATAAGAAACTAGTAGACCGGAAGAACAAAAAAACATTGGTGCAAGCAAGGGACAAAAAGAGGATGAAGAATCAAAGATCTCCTTTTGATGGTATTTGTTTTTATTGCAAAAGTGTAGGGCACAGAGTTAATGAGTGTAGAAGTTTGAAAAAGAATTATGCTTTCAAAGGAAGATGCTATCATTGCAATAAGTTAGGGCATAAGGCAGTTTAGTGTAGAAGTAAAGGAATTACAGTAGAATGAATAAGAATAGAGATGTTAAGAACTTCAATGGATACTGCTATGGTTGCAATGGATATCGACACAGAAAAGTTGAGTGCAGTATAAATGTGGTTCTACAAGGATGGTTTGGTTTGCTACAAATGTAATATGACAGGACATATCACTAAGTTCTGCAAGGTTTTTGAAGAGAAGGGTGATTGTTTGGTGGTTGCAGAAGACTCAAAGGAATTGAACAAGATATATTTGTTGATGAAGACTCAGAGGGTGTTTTTTATGGTGGTCCGACATCCATTTTGGATGTTATTTCCTCCTTTATTAAATGACTTAGACTGTAGGGTCTAAGGGGGAGTCTTCATCTGTTTTCCCCCTCGAGACTGGATGTTGGGTATCTTCTCACTATAGAAATAAGGTATGAATACTTCTCTGGAGATAAGATTTGTGTTTTGTGGTCTGGAAAGGTGTTTGTTTGGTTGATTGTGTCAAAATTTGTTCTTTCTAAGATCTATTCAAGTATGGATTGGAAATATGGTATGTTTTCTAGATCACAAATTAAGACACATTTGAATGAAAGTGCTATGAATTATAAAAGTCCTCTTGATGAATTGGATGTTAAGATAAGTCTGTGGGGCTATTTTTCTCCTAAAGTTGCTATTTGGTTAAAGGATAATGCGATTTGTTACTACAAGGAAAAGATTGAGTTTGAAGTTGTGTGGATAATTGTGTTTGATACTGTAAGGACTAAAGATGTGTCAAATCTAGGGAAAAGTAAAGATAAGGACAAGATAATGAGAAAAATGTATCCGGAGAGATGCTTTGCTCTGGTGATTGATTTTGTTGGAGATATATTCCAACATCTAATCAGATTACTACTGGCTTGCTCCAAGAAATGCTTAGGGTTGTTGCTCTTTCTTTGTCTAGCATAGTGCATCAGAATGATGTATATGTCCAGGGGGAGATTTCTGACTTATTTTTTATTCTTTACTGATGTTGGAGTTAGGTTATCAGAGTTGAGTAGTAGTAGATCGATTATTGGCCTTTGTCCTCGATGGAAAAGGGAAAGAAAGATAATGAAAATGGTTTATTTCAGTAAGGGGAAGTTGACATTCTTGGTGGTTGTTTGCAATCAATAACAAAGGGGGAGATTGTTAGAAATATATGTTTGGTTGTCTGTTGTCATTGATGTCAAACATAGTGTTCCGGAGGAGTTTGTGTTTTCTCAAACATTGTGGTCTGAAAGTCTACTATACTTGGAGATGTGGGTTTGTGTACTAATCCTATAGTGCAGTGGAAGACGAGTATGTTATAGTGCAATGGAAGATAGGTATGTAATAAGTGCTACAAAACAATGGAAGACATGTATGTATTTAGAACAACTCAGGACAGTGGAAGACAAGTATGTATATAGAACAGTGGAAGTCAGACATGTCTCCTGTGATCATGTGAAGATGGTGTTTAACAGAGCGTGCCTTAGTGTTATACTCTTATATTCGGAAGCCTGTGTGGTCCAGATGTCTATGGTTTAGTAGAAGTGGTATTGTGTTGCAGAGCAGATAGCAGTTTTACAGTTGCAATTATTTGTCCTTTTTGGAGTGTTTCTGTTCAGGAAATCAGGGTTGAAGGTGTACTGCTACTCATGCAAATGGATTCAAGTTTTGGTCTTGGTTGTAGCGTTCTCAGATGATTCGGAAATTGTGTCATCCACTGTTGTCGTTCTTTTCAGTTACTATTTTGATCAGGAAATATGTTGTGGCAACTTATGACGTGGCGTGTTGACATGGCTTCTAATGTGGCGTGTGGATCTTTGCATAGCATGTGGAGGTCTGGTTATAGCTGGCAAGTGGGCAATTTTCTTCTGCACATTTGAATTATCTTTGGTAGTTGTTTCGATTATTGCCAATTTGGCATTGGGCAATGTGTGGCGTGTTCTTGGTCCTTTCTCGTAGGATGGATCATACTTTCAAGTGTAGGTCCAAGTGTTATATTTATTGATTGTTGAAATCTTAGATTTATGTCCAAGTCTTGTACTTAATGCTTATCTCTTATCCAGATGGGTTCATGCTATATGGGTTCATGTTTATCTCTTATACGTTTGGGTCCTTGGTCCAGATGTTTTTGCCATAGGACTTATTTGCATTTTGCTATTGCCTTGGCCGACATGAAACCTATTTGTATATATTTTGGCTTTGCCGACCTTGTCGTAATCTCCAATGATCTATCATGTATATAAGGGTTGTTGGTGCTTTGCCAAAATGTAAGTATAAGGTGTGATGCAAGTGAAGTGTGCGAACCAGTGAAGTTCAACAATCAACAGAGCAGAGTTCAGTGATAGAGAAGAAAAGGCAGTAACAGTTTGCTGCTAAGGTGCAGAGTGTTTTGGAGATCTGCTGCTAAGGTGGAGAGTGTTTTGTAGATCAGTTGCATTATTAGAAGAATCTATCTTTATCTACTTTGACGAGTTGTATGTACTTTAAGACAGTGAGTCTTGGGTACACAAGTCTGTTGTTGTATCTTTCTACTTTGGTTGTGAGTCTTTGTATGCAAGTCTGGAGCAGTGAGCTCCTATTTGTACTGTAAGGCAGTGAGCCTTCTTATCTACATTCATTGTTGTATTGGCAGTGAGCCTCTAGTTGCTAGTCCGCATCACTGAGCTCCTGTCATCTTTTGTAATAAGATTATATAGTTCAGTGAATTATCTTTGTGGGCAAGTGCTCATTCTGGTTTTTCCTAGTTTGGAAATTCCATGTATAAATCTTGGTGTTCATGTGTTGCTGGTTTTGTTCTTTACTTGCATATTGTTTCATGTGGTGATTATTGAAGTTAGTTGTTGGGGTTTTGTTTTATGCTGATTCACCCCCCCTTCTTAGCATCCGGAGTGTGTTTATCAGTTTGGAGGGGCTTTGTTTATCAAAATCAGATTTCCAAGTGAGAAATTCGTGACCTAAGCTTAGATTTTTGGGATGAAGTTCAATCCAAGGCATCATATGACGATCTAAGGGTGAAATTTAAAGAAAAAAAGGTAAAGAAAGCCATACAAATGAAGAAAGTTAAAAGTTTTTTTGTGAAAGGAAGGAGGCTCGAGTTAAACGTTTTGGAAAAGCAATGCTGTGGAAGACAAGTGCGGATTCCACACATGGCAAAGGTGGAATCTGCAGTTGCCTTGGACACCAATGTCCACCCCCTTTGAAATTCCGCCACCCATATTTGGAAAAACATGCGATCTTAAGCAAGATTTGCCTCCCAAATGCAATCGCAAGTCAGCCTAATTGAGGAGTTGAACGATTTTAACCCAACCAAGTGAAAAAATCAGATTTAGAAGCCTTAACACTTGCAGACCTGTACATTTAAACTTAAAATTTTGTAGTAATCAGCAAGGTATGTAACTTTGGTGGCTATTCTTAGAAAGGGAAGGAGTTGAAAATGTATATTCTTGGGAGGAAACTTAACGTGGTAGACTTTGTAATCAAATGATTTAGTTGAATTTCCATTTGGTCTAATGTAGAAGCAATCATATTTTTTTACACTAGGAAAAGTTTAATCCCTTCATGCTAGAAACTTGTTTGGGCTTCAATTTTTGTTGGTATCACTTCTTAGCTTTGAAAATGTTGATTTTATGAAGACATTTGAAATCCAAGATTTTGACAAATGTTGTTGTCTTGTTTTGCAAGGAAAGAAAAGTGGAAAAGTTGAAGATGAGAAGGGGCTATGGTAAGATTTCATCAAAAGGACAAGAGGATCAAGTTGAAGACTTCAAGGAGGATGGTTCAAGGTCAAGGATCAAACTAGAGATGCAATTAAGATGGAGTTCAAGGAACAAGTTACACAAGTTAAGGAAGTTATCATCAAGTTGAATTTCCTTCGGAAATCCAAGTTTAGGATTCAAGCACATGAAGTACCTACATAACTCCTATAAGTTCAAAATAATGGCAAGGAGAAAATTTGTGAAGATGAAGCAATTTGGGAATATGCCATCGCAATTGAAGATTTGATAATGTTGAGTATCAAGAGATATTTTCTTATCACCGAAGGAATTGATCAAGTCTATGAGATAAGCATGCTGAGGTGGCACCCATTCACCTTCAAATAATCCAAAAGCTCCAATTCCACGTGTCCAAAGACATTCAAATAGATCATGCCAAGTGTACATGTGGAGTACACATAATGCTTTTACCTAACCTATTTTCTAATTGGCAATCAAAGCATTGTAAATTTCTCATTGGCCAAGCAAAGTGGCACTTCATTGTAATTGGACAAGCATTTAATGCTTGTAGCAATTAGTTGGATTAGGGCTATGTTGGCATAATCTCGACCCTTGATTTTGAATCGATCTTGGCCACTCATTGTACTTGAAGCCTCTATAAAAGTTATGGCCTTATCATTTGTATCATTTTTAAAGGGGAGACTTGTTGAAATTGTTTCTATAATACTGCCAAAGTAATTGCAAATTCATTGTTGGTCTTCATGGGGGATTACTTGTATTATTTCGGAGTATTGCATGGTATCTAAAATTCCTAACTTAGAGTAGGATCTTATTTATGTTGAGTAGAAGTAGAAGTAGATGAAAGGAAGATATTGTTGTTGGTAATTCATGGTGAATAAAGTGTCCATACCTTTTGGTATTTGTTGATTGTAAGTAACAATGCAATATTAGTCTGGGCCTAATTGCAAGCATCTAACTTCAATTGGAGATTTTCATTTGGATTGTGCCATCATCGGCTATTTGAATGAGTATTGATATTTTAAACATCATCCTCGCATCCTTAGAAGCAAGCACCGTCATTTGCATAGTTGATTTGGCAAAGTAAGGACTGGTTAAAGTCTCACCTCACCATCAACATTGTCTTGCATTATAGAGTTAGATTAGCTTTCTAAATGCTTATCTATGTTTGCAATTTGTTTCATTAGAAGTAATTGAAGAGCTCCAATTGCTAAATCTTTCACATTTGTAAAGTTGAAGTCCATTGAATGAACAATGTAAGTACCTTTGTGATACCAGCATATCACATCATTACAACTGAGTGAAAGTCCACAACTAGAAGGATCCTTGGGGTTGTCTCATCTGATCACACAATCTAGACACATTGTTTAGCATATGAGCTTCCTTGTTCAAGAGAGAGTTGGAGATTTGGTGTTTCATAAGGAATACTAAGTATTCAATTTTGCATGTTGAAGTGGTCATAAAACTCGCAACAACAAAAATTGGCATTACAAGGAGGGCACGAACAAATTTCATTCATTGAACTATCAACAAGTATGAGCTTTCAAGAATACATTTCGATACGAGAACTCTTTTATGTTGAAAAACACAAAAAAAAAAAAAAGTGAAAAACTTAATCCAAGAAAAATTTGAAAAATCAAAAAATACATAAAGAAAGGTTTCTCAATGGACGGGCAACAATTTCATGATCAAGGCATTCACCAAGTTATTCTGAAAATATCAAATAAAATCATTACTTCTGCAACTTCCGTCTAGTTCTGCAAGATAATCAAAACACTTACAGGAGAACATAATTATATAAATAAAATTTATAGCAGCAGCAGAGTAAATATCCACTTGGGATATTTCATTACTGAGCTCAAAAGCAAACATATTTTTGGTTGACACAGGATTGCCATGAACCCAAGATGCTCCTGCATCAATGTCTTTCATTGCAGATGATTTCCGTTGACCCCATGATAACAATCAGATGAGCCTTTGATTACTTCAGATTTAATAGCGTTGTATATCGACCATTGAGGGTTGGAAACATTACCGCCAGGAATGTGGAGCGATGGATTTGGGAGGGAGATTACGAAGAGAACAAGTAGCAGCAAAACACATCATCATAAGCATCACTGTCATTATCATGTAAGGACTTTTATGGTTTGAAGGAAATTACCAAACGTAGGTGCCATCAATATAGAGGGATTAACAAAATGAATACTATCAAATGTGAATTAATATATATCAAAAAGTATAGATTATAGGAAGAGGATGACTAAGTGAAGGTCTAGTTATCGATAATAATAAGACAAATACTAATGTGCCATTGATTCATCAGCGTCTAGATAAGCTGCAGATTAAGTTAAGAGTTGTAAGGGAGACATTAATAAATAACAAGGATACATGACTTCTCATTCCATCTTTAAAGACTCTCAACTTAAATGGATCATCAGAGATTTCTTAGATAGAAATGCAACAGATTAATGAAGTACATCTGAGATTAATTACTTAGTCTCTATGAACGTTATTGAGAAGACTTACCATCATATTGGGATAACTATATGCAATCAAGAGGAACTTACAACACAATGAGAGTCTTACGAGACAATTTGTATGAGGAATAGTGGAAATGAATCCATAGTTACAGAATAAAGTATATTTGAGATATATTATTATTTCAATCAATGTATCAGAGACAACAAGATATGGTCTTTCTCATAGATAAGATATTCATTGCATCTTATAAAGCTTGTCTAGATTATAATAATACCAGGGTGTGGATTGGACCTTGTAAGGATAATCAATGAGGACGGTTGAAGGGACATTACAGATGTGATAGGGGTAAAGTCTTTCCTCACACACTGGCTATTATCAGTTATTTATCAAAGGCTTTGTACAAATATCATTTCCGCTGGACCGGCTAACTAGGAAGGGTGAACCATTTGTATGGGGAGCAGAACAGGAGGCATTCAAAGAACTCAAGTCTTGACTTGTGAGTTCAACCATTCTAGCATATCCCAACTAGGATAAGGAATTCCATGTACATGTGGATGCTTCAAACTATGTCATCGACGCTACATTGGCACAAATTGGTTCTAAAGGGTTGGATCGCCAAATATTTTTTTCCAATCACCTACTTTCAAGAGCCGAGCGGAAATATAGAACAATGGAGAGTGAGGAACTCAGCATGGTGTAATCTATATATAAGTTATGGCACAACCTACTGGCAACACTATTCACTTTCTATGTGGACCATCCGGCATTGATGTACTTGGTGAATAAGTCGATCATCCAAGGGAGAATAACTAGGTGGCTACTTTTGTTGTTGGAACTCACCTTCAACATTGTGGTACAGCCTGAGAAGAGCCATGTAATAGCATTTCAACTCTCGCGTATCAAATCGGATGAGCCCTCACAGGGAGTGAATAAAGACTTCCCCGATGCTCACCTATTTCAAATTGTAACATTGCCGCCTTGGTATGAGAGTATTGGCAAGTACTTGTCCACGTCCACATGCCCGCGAGACATGCCACCAAGTGAGCGAAAGAAACTGGCTCTAAAAAGCAAGACATTTCGGCTAATTAATGGGCTAATGTACAAAATGGGGCCAGATCAAGTACTCGGAATGCGTGTGATGCACAAGGAAATTCCTAGGGTGTGGGAAGAGACACACAAAAGGTAAGCTGGAGGCCACAAGGGCCCTGACACTACCGCACAAAAAGAGCTGCTAGCGGGTCTGTGATGGCCGACCCTATAGACGAATGCCCGAGAATGGGTACTCGGATGTGATACATGCCAGAGAGCAGGAAGCCATTGAAGAGGGACTTCATGCCGTTATTTTTGTAACAATTGCAGAAACTGTTCGAGAGGTGGGGTCTCGACTTCATTGGACCATTGAAGGTGAGTAACATGCGTCAATGTCGATACATCGTGGTGGCCACTGAATATCTTACGAAGTGGGGCACTCCCAGACAACATTGCACTAAGTACGGTGAGGTTCCTGTATGAACAGATCGTGACACAGTTCAGCATACCCATCTACATTACAAGTGATAGAGGGGTACACTTCATAAACCAGGTCATTCAGACAATGATGGCAAAATTCAGGACATTTCATAGCCTATCAAGTCTTTACTGCCCCCAAGCCAACGATCAGGCTGAATCCACAAACAAGGCATTGGTGTTGATTTTGTACAAGTCTTGTGGAGTGGAGCACGAAGACTAAAAAGAAAATCTCCCCGTCATTCTATGAGCATACCATACCTCATACAAAGCTACGACTGGATACACTCCCTTCCAGTTGATGTGCGAACAAGAAGCGGTGGTGCTAGGAGAGTGCATTGTATTGAGCCTTGGAACTGCAGTATAAAATCGGCTCGGGGATAGAGAGAGTCTAGAGGAACAACTGTTTAACCTCATGAAGCTGGACAAGCGAAGAATGACAACACAATGGGTGACAGAGGTGGCCCAACGGAGACAAAATTCTTCATAGTGGAAATGGAATCATGCCCTTGAACTACTAATCCATGCCACCATTCATGGGCTACCTCCTTCCAAATGTAGAGTGGCGAACTTGATGGCTTCTTCCTCCGTCATTGGGTTCAATGAATAGTAAGTGGAGTTTTTGTAGCCATGCCCTTGTTGTTGTACTACTCATCTCATAAAAATTGGGAATTGTGATCTTTCCCAAACAATGTTGAATATTCTTCCTTCCATCATACCCTTTCCTCCTATGTCCGTGTTTTGATTTCAGCCCACAATATTCAGTTTAGGTTATACTGTCCTTGACTGCTTCACTCAAGGCATTATATTCGAATAGATGCGATCCATTTCATTGGTCTGATCCTGGTGACTTTCACCAACTTCTTCATGTGTCAAGAATTTAGCTCTGAATGATTTTGTATTATCTTAAACTCTTTCTCTATCAACAATAGACTTCCCTCCATTAGAACTACTTCCATCACTCCTATCGTTTGCAAGATTTCCACCATTCTAATTGAGTCCTCTCAACAATTGGGCCACTTCTTTTAATGTCTCAGACACGCTGAGTTGAAGCTCTTCAGACCTCCTAAAGAAGGCCTTTACCTCGTAATCTATCACTCATACTAGTACCCTTTATTTTCTTCCTCTGCTAGCACCTCTTCTCTCTTTCGCTCATCAATCAGGACCCTAGATCTGGTAGGACTTAGGCTCTGATACCACTAAAAGATGCTAAACAATTATTTTAAACACTAAGAAGTCTGAAAACTATCTTAATGAACATCAAATAGAAAACTGCAAGACCTTATTTTAAATAGGAATCAAATAGCTCGGACTCAATCAGAGATTTCTATCCAATTCACAAATGAAGTCTGTAAATACTTTGCAGAGATTTCAATCTTATATAATATAGCATAAGCCCAACTTTCTATAAAGTCAAATATTAAACATCATACTGATTTTTTGAAGATGAATACTTCCACGCAGTGTTACCCAGAGACCCGTCTCCCCCCCTCCAGATGCGTCTCGGAGACCGAGACATGTCTCGGAGACTTTTCGCGTCTCCAGAGACTTCAAAAATGGACGAAGACTTCATAGCGAAGTCTCCCGAAGAATCGAAGTCTCTGAATCCAAAAAATGAAGTGTCCCCCACGTCTCCTAATTAAAAAACAAATTTAAAATACAACATTAAGTCATTTTATGATTTTGACCCTTATTTGAATGTTATTTTAGAGAGGCCGTTTATGATTTAACATTTTTAATAAATATTAAATAGACAAAATTCAAATAAATAAATGATTCCATGTGTGAAAGAATCAAGACAATAACAGATGCTAGAGATCCTTCTTTATATCCTTTGATAGAAGAAAAACTACATGGAAGATCGAATAAATTGAACACACCCCTTCATTGTGTTGCATATGCCTTAAATCCTAAATGGCATAATACAGAAGAGACCAAGAAGAGGGCTCCACATGAGGATAGAGAGGTAATGAAGGGATTTTGGGCTGCAATAAAAAAGATTTATGGTCGAGGTGAAGAGGCTTCGGTTAATTTGGATTCAATGGAATAAGTTTTCACGTGGGCAAGGTGATTTTACATCAATAGAAGCTTTATATGATATGCGAGCAAAGAAAGACCCGATAGAATGGTGGTGGAACCATGGAGGTGATACTCCTGAGTTGCAATCATTTGCAATAAGATTGCTCTCACAAGTGGCTAGTTCTCCAGCTAGTGAGAGGAATTGGAGTACTTATGGTTTTATTCATTCATTGAAGAGTAACTGATTGGGGTCAAAGAAAGCAGAGAAGCTGATGTACATTCATAGCACACTTCAACTTCTGTCTCGTGTTGATCCTACATATATGGAGGGTCCTTCAACAAAATGGGACCAAATTGCACATGATGGATATGCTGCCATCGTGGTGGAAGAAGCAGTTGAACCTGATGGCCTTAATGAATTGCCCCTAGTTATACTACCATCAAAGGAACCTGAGTTGGAGAGTGATGAGTTTCTGGACAGCATCATAGCTGAAGACCTTGAGATGGATGATCACAGCCTTGTGGAGTAGATGAGATAGATAGATTTCTGGTTTTTGTTTACAGTTTTGATTTTTTTGTTTGCATATCAACGATTTAGCATCAAACTATATATTTTTGAATTTCAAATCTCAATATGTAATGATAATCTCAGCGATTATTCATCTGATTATTGATATGATGATGATCATATGCGATATTCAGAAATCAGATATGACTATGAGATATGCAATTAGAGTTTTGAACTTTTGAACTATTTGACTCTATATTAATGACATTACTATTTAGTATTAGTCTTTGACTCTTTAAACTTTTAATGTTCAATGTTCATAACTTCATACTTATAACTTTCCATTGTTCTTGTTTTCAAAGCATCGTGTTATGAATCTATGGTATTTCTTAAAAATTATTAAATTATATTAAAAAAATTGTCGTCTCCAAGTACCCTTGTCTCCTATTTTTGAAAAATAGGTGTACCAGTACCGGTATCGGAGACCTCAAAGTCTCCCTGTCTCCGGGTAACCTTGCTCCCACGCAATCTTAGTAATGTGTGATATTAGATTAGACTCACGTTAAAACAGTTGTGGATCTTATGAAGTCTTCTTGGAGTATGCCCTTGGAAGTGTGATCATCTCTGGAATAGTTTGTAGACCAATCTAGGAGATGGTATCTTTTCTATCAGAGCCCTATCCAGGAGTTTATATCTCTGCTTTTGGCGCTAGTTTGATCTTTTTGGCTTTGCCCTATCAGAGACAAAGGCAAAGGTAGTCTAATCGTCTCCCCCCAACTTGTGCTCCAATTGCCTAGTGCGATCACTGTGAATGGGTGGTTGGTCCTTCGGCTGGGATTCCAAGGCTCCACTCCTTATCTCCTTAATTCCTCTGGTCTGCGATTAGAAAAACGATATTAATTTCTTTAATTTGTGATGCTTAATTCAAAGATCTACCAGTGTAGGGTGATTGTCCTACTTGGTGATGACTAAGTGTTTTGCATCTCACTAGCCTGCGTGCACAAAGGCAATTCTCCACAATCACCCATGCCTTCTCTCCAAGATCGCCTCTCTTGTATAAGCTTCCTCGAGGCTTGCAGAAGGAGGTCGACCTTAAGTCGGCTATAAAGTAAAACATAACATAAATTTACTTTATTAATTTATTTTCCCCCAAACAAACAGGTCAGCCAAATACTACATAAGAAAATTAATAATAATTTGTTTTATTAAAAACTTCTAATTTGATATAGTTTAAAGAGAAAAACACAATGTATGGGTGTTATAGAACATTGCTTGGGGGGACTGATCCCATTCAAATTGGGGACATGACAGACAAAGAATACTCTGAACTGAATTCGGAGAAAATGAGGTAGACTTGGATTGAGACAAGCTTCTCTACTGTAATGGATAGGTGGAATGATATTAAACATCAGACGCTTCTCAACATCATAGTCACATGTTCAACTATCTCTTATTTTCTTTGAGCAATTGATGATTTAGCGAAGCACAAGGATACAAAAATTCCATTTCATATTTTAAGAGAATCCATACAAGAGATTCGGGCCTCAAATGTTATACAAGTGGTCACTGATTTGGCATGTGTGTGCAAATTAGTTGGAATGATGGTGGAGGGTGCTTATAAGCACATCTTTTGGACCCCATGTTGTGTTCATGCAATGAAAGATATAACAAAGATAGATTGGGTGTAAAAAATGATGGTGGAAGCTAGAGATATTCAAATGTTCATTTGCAACCACCTTTCCTCACTCTCTTCAAGAATTTTTCGAGAAAAGAATTGCTCAAAGAGACTAGGTATGTCCATTATTTTATTTTGTTAGTGAGGATGCTTGAGGTGCAGAAACCTCTATAATTGATAATAGATAATTTAGAGTGGACTAGATTTCCTAAGGAAAAATATCCAACAAAAGATCCTTGATGACAACTTATGATCCATTGTAAGGTAAGAAATTGTTGATTTTATTAATAAATTGATTGTTGATTTGTTATTAAATTCCTAATTTTATTGTTTCTATTTTCTAACTTGTCTTTTTTGAATTTTTTATTTGTAGCTATGTTTTCTTCTTCATCCCACCTATTGTAGATGTCATAAGATAGGCTTCTATAGGCTCTCCAAGTCTTTGAGAGAATTATGAGACAATTGACAACATTCTTTGTCAAATGGAGAGGCAATTTGTAACAAGGATCCTAATTTGAGATTATATGTGCAGCATATTAATCCCATTGTGATGTGATGGTCAAACAATATGAACTTGTCACTTTATACGGAATCCTTTGCTCTAAATCTCAAATGATATGCACCAAACTCTAGGAGGTTGCCTCCTTGTAATATTGAAGAAGTGAAATAAAGGTTGATGAAGGCCCTTTGAAAGATGTTTTCAGGTGAGGAGTTGACTTAACTTGCACACAATGGATTGCCTTTACAAATCCTTGTATTCCAACATACAACAAACCAAAGGCAAAGAAAGATAGAGTTGAATTAGCTCAGGCTTATCCTAATAGATATTGGACATGGCATGGAAAGAATACACTAGAGTGGAGGATGCTCGACATTCGCCTCCTTTCACTTTTCATCTCCTCTACTGTAGAGAGAAATTGGTCCATATATAGTTTCATCCACTCTATCAGGAGGAATTGGCATACCTCTAATCAAGTGGAGAAGTGGTTGGCCTTACATAGGGCTTTGCAACTTCAAGATTGTCAATTCAAAGTATCGACGAACACAATCTTTACAATTAGATAATGATCCCAGAGATGCCACCCAAATTGATGAGGAGATACAATAAGAATTGGTTCACGTTCCATTGGATGAGGCAATCCTTCATAGTGGCGCTCATTCAAAATCAAACTCTGATTTTGATGCAATGTTGGCAAATGCCAATTAAGGTTCTATAGGTTTTTCATTTTGTATGTCAAATTTGCAGCCTTTGGGCATGTTTTTTTTTTTAGTTTTATATCATATGCACGTTGACAATAAATTATGAAAGCAATTGATGAGTTTTAACATTGGTTAATTTGTTCAACTCTCATGTGAATTACCAGGTCACTCTAATTTTATATATTGAGGATCCATAATGTACATGATGAATTCTTTATCAATGTTATCATATGAATACTTGAAGTTTCCCCATTTTTACACAGACATCTCAAGTGTCATCCCTTTCCAACCCCTATAGTAACCTCAATAAAATATGTCCCAGAAACGCATCCTCCCATCCCCATCCTAGAAACTTGGTGTAACATAGAATTTCATGCTCATATGCATCCTAGATTATTCTTAACTAGAATAAAACTATTTTGAAGTTGAGTAAAAAGCAAACTCAAAGAAAGATAATCAACAAACAAAATTCTATTCTTCGAAAACATCTACCCTAAAGTTAATCAAGAGACATACACGTATCTTTGTAAGCTAAGTCAAAGGGTTCGCCGAATTTTGGCCATGAAGTTCGGAATTCGGCGAACCTTAAATTCCTACATAAAAAACGTAAAAATTCGTACGAGAAATGGCGAGCGTTTTTTTACTAGGGTTTCTTATAAGACTTTTTTCTCTAGTAGTGCTAACGTCGAGTGAGAAATGTGGATTTGAAGAGGTTGCGAGTCGGCTGGGCACAAAACAGGAGAAATCGACACAAGTCAATCGTGGAAGAACAACCATTCCAAGCTTGCGGGTCAACACAGCTCCCATCAATCGTTTTTCTACTAACGTTTTTTATTCGTCAAGTTCAAAATGCCAAAGATTTAGGGTTTTGTATACATTGAAACGAGTGCTCTCCTATCCCGACGATGGAAAGGTGCTTATTGAAGCGATTACACAATGGTTTTTTATAATATTTAATCTATGCATTTAACTTTTTTATTATATTTATAGGTATTATTTTGTTTTCAATTTAACATTTAAATTTTAAAAAAAATCTTTTAAAACTAACATTTGATAAATCTATCGAAACATTTAATAAATTAAATATTTAGTAGAGTTTAAATTACAAATATATAAAATTTGAAAATTTAAATTATTTTATTTAACATAAACAAATTGGGATATTTAACTTAAAAATTGAATTTTTTTAATATCTTAAATTTATTAAAATTTATTTAAATTTAGTATAATTTTATTTATTTTAATAATTTTAATTTATTATATATATTTTAAAGAATAAATTTATATAAGGCGAACTTAATGACAAATTTTTTTCCGAATTTTTTCCCTTGTTGAATTTCATTCGAATTTTATTGTGGCCGAACACGAACTCAAACTCGAACCTTGTGACATAGTTTGTAAGCATGGAAGTCAAAAAAATGCAAATGATTTCACTCTACAAACAATGTCATAATATTTGGCTTTAGAGGAGGGTCTATATTTGTTAATCAAAGGTGAGAACGCTGTTACTTTTTCAAAGGTCTGAAAACCAAAGAGAATATATATGCAAGCTTTATACTAGAACATATTTCTTGAATGGATAATAAGAAAAGCCAGAAGCAACTTATGCACTTTATTTGAAATCGGTCCTCGAGCAAGATACGGCCTCTTGTTGCGTAAATGATGGAATCCATAGGCAACTTGAGCATCCATTCCTACAAAATTTGAATCAAAACAAAAGAATCCAAAATATCAAATCAAAATATAAAATCCAATAAAAAAGTCTGTTAGATTTTATAAAAATTCTACACTAGTAAATAAACATGGTACAAAGTTATTATTAAGGTCATTGTCTCAAAAAAACCAAATTAAAAACTAGAACGAAAAAACAGTATAATAATTAAAATATTAATAATGACCATGTGAACATGGTTCTGGTTGACTAGTGAGTTGAAGGAGACCTAAAGAAAATTTGTGAAGTCATTGACTCCAAACTCAAACTCAAATAAGCTGCAGTCAAAGTATCATTTACCAGATGTCTGCTCTGATTTCTGGTCTAGGATCGATTTGCATTTTTTTTGCAAGCGGTTTCTGAGCTCCATGCCTTCTTTTAATTTATTTCAGCAATGCTTTGGAGTATGTTAGCTCGGCAGTAGTAGACATATTCCTATTTTTTTGTCTTATCTGTAAGTGTAAAAGGATGTTATGATCTCACTGCTCAAACAGGACACAAGTTTTGGTATCAACCACCTTTTGGGATTCAATGTTTTATCTTAGCCACAGTCATGATAGCCAAAGCACTCACACTTTTGAGCTGCATTGTGAATCATTTTTGTATTTTGTTTGAAGACACCAGGAATCATACCATATTTAATTTAGCAAAAGAAACCAAAAATGATGAACATTTCTAACCCAACCATGGGGTTCATCTTTCTAAGTTTATAAAAATTTTGTCAACTAAAGCCCACCAAAAGTACACTGGATTAGCCTACTTTTAAGACAGCCAACGGTAATTTTTGTAAAATAAATAGGTTGGGGTATGATAAAATGTCACAGGGTTATAACCTACTTTGTCTGACAAGGCAGCCACAGGTAATTCTTGTAAAGTAGGAGGTGCTGGCATGAAAAAGTGTAATGAACTTTTATTTCAAGTACGTGTTCATGTTCACTGGAAAATTTTGCCAAAAAAAATTGCAAGTGGATAAAATTCAGAAAAATAACCATGATTATGTTCTAGCAATTGAAATTTTAGTATTTTCTATTTATAAATTAAAAATAAATATATCTCTTTTTGAAAAAATCCATTATAAACTTTTATTATTTTTATTTACTTATGTTGCACTCATATTAAATTTTTGTATTGTGTAAGTTCAAAGCTAACATCTCTGGTTTTGCCAAGTCGAAGTCATGACTAGGTCTTGTCCAATTTGTTATGTTGTCTTTGTGGCTCTTTTCTGAATGTTTGCTGGATCAATGAATGTAGTTCTTGAGGTTATCTGTCTTGATGAAGAAAGAAATGTTAATGTTGGAAAGATTTACTATGTTTGAACAGCATGGACCTGATATAGTAGGGAGTTCAAAATTTCAAGAATTTTCATGTAACAAAGCACATCCCTACGAAGACGTGTCAAAATTCAAGTCTAGAATTTCCATTTTTAGGCACACGCCTCTATAAGGGGGAAGTTAAGTCATGTTTGAAACTTAAACAAAAATTACTAAGTGCAAAGCTCTTAAGGGTTCACCTAGCTAAAGAGATGAAACCAATTTTCAAAGTATATAAGGAGGTGTATTTGTGAGACTATGATGCACACCTAGAAGAAGTGAAGTCGAGGTTCCCGTTGTCAAGTGTGCAAGGAAGTAGAAATGCACACCTCACCATAGACAAAAAACTGATTTCAAAAAACAAATGAAACAATAGTTAACAAAAGCGCATAAGAGCATCAAGTTTGCACCTAACAATGGGAACAAAAGCCTTCAAGTTTTAAATTTACAAGGGCGCACTAGATAACAAGCATTCAAAGAAAGATCTTCATAAAAAAGCATATACAGGTGCATGTCTAAGTATGAGGTGCACATTTGAGAACGACTCAACATTCAAAAATTCATATTATAACATGCACCTCTGATCATCAAGGATGCACCTAACAAAGCAAGTTTGAAAGGGCACAGTGCTAGGCTAGAGGTACACACCTGAAAGAAGAACTTCAAAATCATAAGTCCAAAATCAAATTGCACATTGAAGTGTGCACCTTTGTGAAAGGTTTGATTTCCAAACTTGTAAACAGAGAATACGTATCGGAAGGTGAACCTGCACATAGGTGCAAATCAGGAGTTCAAATCACACTTTAAGGTATAGGTCTGAAGGAAAGAAAGCTCTCAACCAAGGATGTTGCACTTAGTTTAAAATCCAAGTTCATAGTGCATCCGTGTGCAGCGTGCACCACGACAAAAGGTCTTTACCAATTCAAAACCCCATGAAAGATGTGCATATGATATTGAGGTGTCTCCCTTGATAAAGCAAATCCAAGTGATAAAATACTTTCAAAGGCCTTTTTGTTGCTGCACACCTAATGAACAAGGGTGCACTTCTTGAAGAAAACTAAAAAAAAGTGCAGAGGTGTGTATCTAAGGCAGAAATACACGTCATCAAAGAATTTATTTTTTAATTTCAAATTTTAAAATTTTGTGCCTCATATATAGGCACATAATTGGGGAGCTGACGTACACATCAACATAGAAAAATTTGCAGTCGTAAAAAGTTAAAAAAAATCAAGCGCATTGGGAACACACCTCTATAAGGCACATAGTGTTTTGATGTTGAATGCTAACGGCAGAATATAGGTGCACATGGCAAAAGATGGCCTACTAGCTATCAATCAAAAGCTTCCTTTTATTAATATAAAAAGGTGGTATCACTTCAAAAGGCATTAACCTTTCAAGGCCAACTAAGACCCTTGAGAACAGCACCTAAACAAAGAGAAGGCTTTTATTAGCAGATAAATTGACGGTTCACTGCTATTTTGGAGGTGGTAGTGCCTGTTTTAGAAGAAAAAATTGTGCTTAAATAAAACTCTTTCTTTATCTTTTCTGCATCAGAAATGTTACAGCAGGATTTGCAAGCACAGCAGAAATCTAAAGCAGGAAGTTATCAGCAGTGTGCTACAACAATTTCCGACAATATTCCACAAATTCCATTTTCCCATTAACATACAGCTGTTTATATTTAACAAGGCTTAAAATTTGAAATTTGCTATTGCCAAACAAAGGGCAATGCTGGTGTTTTGAGATAGATGTTCTGTTGTCCCAAATTATTCACATTGTTCAAAATGTTCAGGGCATAGTCACTTTTTGAACAATGTTGCAAAGATTATTAATTTATTAGAATATTTTAGTATCTTTTGCTATTTTTAGCTAGCTTTGTAGAATCTTCTATTAATGGTCATTTTAGTGTTTAATTTATTATTTTATTTTAGTATTCTATTTAGAAGACTTTACCTTCAGTTTGAAGATTTTGTAAATTGCTATATGTACCCGTTGAATTTGTTAATTCAAGCAAGCCATTTCGAGTTTTACGTTGTCAGAGCGGGATCTGGTCTGGGTATGACTCCCTAACGGGAGGGCCTAGGATTATGAAATAATCATTGAAGGTTTTTTGTTCAGAATAGTTAGTAAAAATTTTAAGGATTTTTAGTAGTTGTTTCGTTTCTAGGCTTTGTTTTCGAGATTCGAGGGTTTTCGTCAGTTTTTTTCTGCAAACTTTTAGTGGAGGGTTTATGTTTGCGTCTAATAAAGGCGCCATTTTCTTTGCAGCAGCCATTTTTTGTGTGTGTTCATGGTGGTTCGTGGGTCGTGGTTATTTTCTGCAAGAAGAAAATCATGCTTTTTAACACGCGATCTATCTTTTTCTATCACGACCTTCCCACGAGTTGGTTTCTCCCACAACTTCATGATTTCGCAACTATTTGGCTGGAATTTGTGTTTATATGTTTCTCGCATTTTTTCACGCGATGACCCATCACTGTTTACAGACGGCCATGCCTGCCAATGTTTCCAAGCCTCCCATCATGCACAGTTCGGGAAATAATAATTCAAATTTTGCTGGATTCTTTTCAACCATTTTTGGTCGCCCGAATTTTTATTTGCTCGTGTTTGGGTCAATGCAGGAAGAAGTCATTTTGCAGAGATGAAATATAGAAGTTCGAGAGATCCTTTTGTTTTTGTTTTCCGAGTAGGGTTTTCTTATGCCGCATCCACAAGCGTCATTCTCTGCCCACGTTTTGTTTCAGCACCTGCAACTTGTCTATCGCTCTACGTCTGGAGTTTCTCACCACGGCTAGGATTTTCGACCTGGACTTCTTTTCTCTAGAGATTCTTTTACCAATCTTTGTGATGATGAAAACCTCAAATTTTGCATTTCGGATGTTCTTGTTTAGGTATTTTTAATTCAAAATCTTTGTTTTTGCAGAGATCTATTTAAGCAATTGGAGGGTAAAGCCAAATACCCTTCGCTTTCATATGTTCGCTTCACCAAGAAGTCAAAACTAGGCTTTACAAGTTATCTAAGCTTTCAGATAAGAAAATTTAAAAATAATATTATTTCAACCCTTTGTAGGATTTTATTGTCTTATGCGGTATCCGTTGAAAGATGCATTAGAATTGTTGGGTGGTTTTGGAGGTGTAGTTGGTGATTTTGAATTGTTCTCCTTGAGTGAAGAGCACTTGTGCGCCTCTTGTATGTAGATTGTATGGACATTCCTTAATGGAATGTCCCAAAACCTAACAGTTGTCGCCAAACTGTTTATTTGCACAATTTGTTTCTATATGACCTTTGCAGTCGATGCACCAGAGATCCCCGATTTCCTTAGAACTTTCCTTCTTATCCTTTAGTTCCTTCATCATACTCATCATGTCTCGACATAGGGCGCGAACAGTCTTAGATTCTTCATCAATGATATCCTTGATACTCTCGTCGTCCTCCATTTTTTGTTTTCCCCATGAGGATGTTTTGGATTCACTCTTGATGTCCATGGCCCGATTATACGCATCAGTGTATGATAAAAAAGGTACTGTTGGTGTAATTAATTATTCTAATTACACTTTACTTAAATTTACTTAGGATAATGCATTTGCATATTAGTTGTCATGTAGACACATAAGAGTTTGCATTTCATTTTAGCACATGTTGTAGGAGAATTCCATATTAGGTGGATTTAGTTGTTATCTCATGTATGAGATCCACCTTTACTTCTCTTATCACATTATCATCCTCTCATTGTTGCACATGGTTACACATACTTCATTGTACAATGGAGGATGATCCACCGTTGGTGGACATCTGATTCCACCTAGTGTGGTTGATAGGTCATCATCTCCTTACCATGTAGTCTTATTGCATTGCCTATATATATCCAAGCACTCCTACATTGTATTTATCTATTATCATTTGATTATTGATCATCTTTGAACATAGTCTATTGAGGATCACATCATTTTGTCTCTCTTGTTGTGCTATCTATTGAGCTTCTAGATCTTGGCATATTCTTTCTTTGCCCTACGAAAATTCTTACATGGTATCAGAGCCATAGGAGTGTTCATTGCATAGCCTTTTGAAGAGATTTTGCTTCAACTTTTGGAGGGCCACAATTCAGATCCCAAGGTGCAAAGCTTTTGGGAGCGTCTAGAGCTAGATTTGACCTCGCCATTGCGTCGGGCGGTCGTTCCGGTGAATTTTGACTACAAATTTGCCTATATTGGGCAAAAGTTAAAGAGGCCAATTTTTTTTGCAAATTGCGCCCTTGGCCTGATTTGCAGTCTGATGGTACAGATCCAAAAACAAATTTAGAAAATCAATTTTATTTTTCGATTTGATATTATTGCAAATTTCCGTCATTGTTTTTTCTGCAAAATATTGTTGTTGTTTTTGGGGTCTGCACCCGTGTATTTTGTAAGTGCTTTCACAGAGTGCAGGTGAATTTGTTAGAGAATATTCTATGTACTATTCAATAGAAACCGGGCGATCACATCCCGGCCCACCCTTCCAGACCGGCCACAATATATCACACGTCCGCAAAGGAGACAACACCCGTTGTTTGCATTGGTCTTGGCAGGCATTGATTTTAAACATCATATTCATCCTTCGCAGGGTGAATGTTGGACTAAATATCCCACACCACCCACAACATGTAGAGCCCAAGCCCGAGCCTGAGCCTAAGCTCGTCAAGCCCTTAGCTCAACGCAGTCCAACCCACAGTCCTAGCTTGCTTGGTGTTACAACTCGACGTAGTTAAATCCGCAATCCCAGCTCACTTGGTGTTACAACTCGTCCCTCCAGCAAGATCCGCAATCACCACATAGCCCCCCGACTTCACAACGCAAAGGTCAGATCCCACCTCACTCCACGCGGCAGCCGAAATCCTGGCCAAGCAGGCAGTACGGGCGACACGTGGCAAACACAGACTTGCCCAGTCAACGTGGTGGTATGTCCAGTCAGACAGGTGCCACATATGCGATCAACAGGCCTGGTAATTTTTATTTCTCTGACGGAAATTTTAATGTGATAAAATTTGATGCTTGTATGAACGTCAACTAGAGACATTTTTAGTTTGCTTTGACGGTTGTTTAGCCGTCAATATTAATCACCTATCTGCATCAACATTTTTATATATTAATTTTGACAGTCGTTTCACCATCATAACTGGGCATTTTTGTTTTGTTGCGATGGTCATTTGACAGTCAAATTTAAGATCGCAGTTTGGGTGACGTCAACAAGGTTTGAATTTTTTGCCCCCGCACCATTTGCAGTCCGACTTTGGGAGGCCATAACTTGGTTATACAGACTCCTTTTTTAGTGCAATTTTTTATTATTTTGGGTAGAATCTCTTGAACTTTTCATTGTTGCAGTTAGTTTCTGGTTTTGGTGTACAGACTTTTCAAAAATTGCAGTTTTGGTGACTGTACCTATCCAATCCTCAGTTTTGCAACTTTAGAGGCTTCGTTCGGGCTCATATGGAAATATTTTCAGGTTCTATTTTTTTTTAAAGTGAATAATTTTTCGAGTACTTCCAGATTTGCTATGAGATTGTAGCCTTGTTTGGGCAAAAATACAATTTTCAGATCTATGTCCTTTTTTGGCCATTTATGATCATTGTAATGCTAGGATGTCTGTCTGATCCTTAGCAATATTGATTTGAATCTGATTTGGTGTCATTGAGGTGGTTGTAAACATCAAAATCAGAAGTCCACTTTGACCCATTTTGGCAAGTGCAATTGTACATGCACTATATATATAGTGGCAAAAGCATCATTTGGGGGGGCGGTTCTTTGATTGAGTGAATTTGGGAGGGTGTCTTGTGTGCTTGTGTCTCTTTCTCTCTTGTGCTCTTTCATTTTTGCATCATGGGTTCACCTATATGTCCATTGTTAACTTCACATAACTAATGCCACATGGAAAGAAATAGTATGGAGTAAATTATTGGAAAAAGGTTTAAATCTCTTTATAGATGGTACAATTGTAGAACCTACTGATTCTAAACATCAAAATAAAAAGTGGACTTCTGATTTTGATGTTTGCTTATCATTTGCAGCAAGTGTTGGAAAGATGTCGCCGACACAGAATTTCCCTCAATCCCAATAAGTCAATTTTTGGGGTCACAGAAGGCAAGCTTCTTGGACACATCATATCTAAGGAAGTAATAAAGATTAATCCTGAAAGGGTTAAGTCAATTCAAAGTCTTTCACTACCAACCAGCAAGACTATCGTTCATTCTTTCTTTGGAAAGGTCAATTTCCTATGGAGATTTGTTCCAGACTTTGCAGAGAAGACTCGTCATATCTCAGATATGATGAAAGGAGCAACAGTGTTCCATTGGAGTGTTGAAGGAAAAGGTTGCATTCAAGGAGATTAAAGAAGCAATAGCACAAGCATCCGTGTTAGTCTTCCCAGACTACACGAAGGACTTCATCATGTACAACCATGCTTCTGAACACGCTATGTCAACTATCCTCATGCAGAATAATGTTGAAGGCATTGAATCTCCTCTCGCATTCATGAGTTGTCCACTCAAGTCACATGAGCTGAAATAATCACTAATGGAAAAGAACACTTAGGTAGTTGTCAAAGCGGTCAAATACTTCAGGTTCTATATCCTGAATTCACATGTTGTTGCTCTTGTTCTAGATACAACTGTCAAGTCTATCTTGACGCGGCAGGAGTTCGGAACAACAAGAGGCAACTAGATTGCCAAGATTCAGGAGTACGACATTGAGATTCGGCCTACCAAGCTGGTTTGTGGTAAAGGTTTATGTCAGCTCATGGCTGCAAATGAACCAAATGAAGATCTTCCTAAGGCTTTACCCAAGGTTTTGCTCGTCAGCACGACTGACGAGTGGTACTCCGACATTGCATACTTTCTAACGTATGTGTAATGTCCAGTGCATTTGACTTACAAGGAAAGGAGTTTAAAGCTCGGAGCTGCGCATTTTGTTCTTTGGGACAAAGGTTTGTACAAACGGGTCATTAATGGTACGTTTTTGCGTTGTGTTGATAAAGCACACGTCAGATTGTTGGAATCATTTCATGATCTAGCATGTGGTGGGCATTTCTCGGCACCAGTTATAGCTCACAAGATTGTGCGAGCAAAGTACTATTGGCCGACTCTTTTCCAAGATTCATACAGTTGGGTGCGCAAGTGTGATCGTTGTCAACAATTTGTTGGAAAGCAAAAGCTTGCAGCATTACCCCTGAAACCCGTAGTGATTGACGAACCATTTCAGTAGTGGGGACTTGATTTCATTGGCACAATAAATCTATCATCCAGCTCAGGACATACTTATTTCTTGACTGCAACATATTACTTCACCAAATGGGTGGAGGCGGTTCCTGTAAAGCATGCGACTTCATCGGTGGTGTGTTCATTCTTGAAGGAGAATGTAATTTCTCGCTTCGGTGTACCCAATAAAATTGTAACAGACAATGCTGTGGCTTTCTCTTCATCAGAGATTACACAATTTTGTTTTGAACATGGTATTACCCTGTCCCATTCATCTACTTACTACCTGCAAGGTAATGGTCAGGCCCAATCGAGCAATAAGAATCAATTTACTATCATTCGCAAGTTGGTGGATGAAAATTAGAGATCCTGGCATTGTTTGATGCTTTATGGGCAGACAAAATCACACCAGAGAGAGCTATTGGCATGTTGCCATTTACGCTACTTTATAGTTTGAACTTTGAACACAAAAATTCCCATAGCTTTGGAGCTTCCCACTCTTAAGTTGGCCAAGGTTGTCGAAGAAGGAACCTTTGAGAGTTCCTTGGATAAAAGAATCATGTTTCTTCACCAGTTGGAGGAACAAAGAACACAAGTGGTGGATCGACTTGCAGCACATCAACAAGTCAAGGTGCTCTTTGACAAGAAAGCCAAACAGAGCAAGTTTCAAGTTGGTGATCGCGTCTAGTCTAGGACAAAAGACAAGAACCAAAAGGAATGCATAGCAAATTTGATTCTCTTTGGCGAGGTCCGTTTATGATCCACCAAATAGAAGGAGAGAATAGTTTCCTGTTGGCCTTCCATGATGGAACTCCTTTTGCACTTCCTTACAGTGCACAATATCTAAATCATTATTTCGAATAATCTCTAGATAAGTACTACTGTACATAATGTGCAAGTCTTTTGATTCTTTTAGAATTTTTAGGATTTTGAGTCTTTTCTTTTTTCAGTCGCTTGACTCTATAGCCCAATGGAATAGACAAAGGAACTTAGAGATCTGGATTCTTCATTCCTCATTGTTTCTAAGGACAAACGAGGTACGTTCCGCAGCAGAGTCGCCAAAAACTGTTGCATAAAATTTTTGTAAGTCACGGTGACTTAAAAAACTTTTGGCCAACAAGTCTTTACATTGATTACTTTGCCTCTAGTAGTCTTGTTTGACTATGATGTTGTTTGAGTGTTCATGTCTTGTTTTGGGAAGGATTACCACCTACGGTTTGTCCTTAGTTGTTTCTTTGTCTGGGCCTTGGTGTCTATCTCCTAGCTTGGGGGAGTGGGCCTACTAGTCCCACGTGGTTGGGTGGTTAATCTTTATTATGTCGAGGTATTGTTCGTGGTTGGTTGGATGATCCTTGCTTGTGCTCCTTTCTAGTTCTGCAGTTGGAGATTTCATTATGTATATTGCATCATGTTGGGATGTACTTATGTATTTGTATTCATGTAATTGTAATCTCCTATAGGGAGTCATATGTATATGGCACAATGATGTATTTCGATGTAACTATACATCAAAGACATGTAAAAGAGAAGGTTAGATCTAGATGAAAGGTAAGGGGAAAAGATTATGTTGTAATTCAGATTTATCTTGAGTGTTTATGAAAGTAATGGCTTCATCTTGTTATGTGTAAAAGTTATGTAAATTTTTAAGTTTTCTCTTATAGAAGGAAAGAAATGAACCTAGGAAGTAAATATGTTTAGATGCTCAATAACTCTTAATGAATGAATAGAAAAGATAGTACATAGACCTCTTCCTTTAATGAATTGAATCGTAGGAATGATAGTTTAATATCTGATTTTGGTACTAAATAAATAACATGGAAATGATGAAGTAATTAGATAAAGATGCAGAATTATAAACAAGGAATATGTGCCTCTTACTTAGATGAATAAATGTAATATGTTAGGAATGAAGGGATAGTAGTTGATTATGGAATGCAACTAGTCTGATTAATGATGATTCTTAAGGAAAAGAATGAACTAGGAACACTTGTCTTCGGTACACTATTAAATGAACATATAATAACGAATTTTTTAGTGTGATGCATTTAAATAATGTTGCTCAAGTAGCGACATTAGGGAACCTGTGAGGACATAGGCATGCAAATGAATCTGCATTCATGTAGGGACGTACGTAAAGAAATAATGCTAAATATTTGACTTGCAATTGTTTTATGAAAAGTAATTATGCATATCATGGCAAGCATGTTAGTTGATGTTAAAATATATATATATATATATATATACATATATATATCTTGCATATTTTAGGGTTTAGAAGTGTAATCCTCTCCGCTCGGGCGATACGTTACACACTGTGTAATGTCCCCGTTATTAAATAAATAAAATAAACTTGTATTCAGGTTCCGGTCGATTTAACTTATCACGGACCCATCTTTTATTTTAGCGTAGGTGTTAGTGTTGCTGTGTCGGCTTTATTTGTACACCTTGGGAGTTTGTCCGACAGGTATTTATGACTGGCGTGTAGGATGTATTTCTCATGTTGAGTTTTGATATTTTATTTGTAATTGAGAATTCCTGTTGGAATTCTGTGATCTACCATTTCGGAGGTGAAAGACCCTCCCTAGTTGGTATTTACAGTTTCGGTGGGATTCAACCCTCACCCTACTCTGCTTATTCTCTGTTCGGATCTGGCGAATCTGAAATACTATCAATTGATTATTAGTATCTCTCCTCGCAAGTATTGATTTGATCTGTCATTGTGGATTATATTGGTTCCTTAATTCATTTTGGTCCGAAGGCACACTTCATACCCCGCAGGCATCTCCCTCCAGACATTCCCGAACATTCGTGCTGCCTCCCATCACCATACGGCCTTCCATCCGTCACTGTACGACCTCTCTGCAGCACCATACGTCCTCCAGCCAGCATTGTACAACCTCCACCCAGCACCGTACAGCCTCCTAACCTCCACCGTACGACCACACTACAGCCACTGTACAGACCTTCTGCTAACCGTACGGCTTGCAGTCTCTGCTCGCCAGGAGTCAAGAGCTTCTATTCCGTGTGCCAGGAGCTCGGAACATTACAGTGGTATCAGAGCTAGTGACTCTGCCAACTTGTGGGTTGTGAATGCTAGTATATACCAGGAGAAGAAGAAGATATCATTTCAGTGATAGAATGGAAGATCAACAGGATCCTGCCGCTCAAGTCATGGCATTGCTAAGAGAGCTCACCAGAACCAAATGCAGATCAATGACACTCAGCGACTCATGGATGAGACATTACGAAAATTGGTTGAAGGCAAAGCATCCACAAAGCAAAATGTGCAAAGTGACAATTTTGTTGCAAGTAGGGCGAACCCTGAACCAACACGCTCTCGACCGTCGATGCCCACCTTCCCCCCTCGAACGGAAGCACAACACAGAGAACAAGCAACATTCCAAGATATGCAAGATCAACTTCAGGAGGACTGGAGGAATGCAAATTTGGAAAGGGATATAACCTACAAGGATTATGTAGATCTGAGAATGAGATATTCAGGTTGCAACAATCAGGGTGGCTACTACAACGACAACCTTAGGAGAAAGATCGGTAAAGTTAATTTGTCAACTTTTGATGGTTCTGGTTCCACCATAGCTAGGGCATGGGTGCAGAAGGCCAACACCTATTTCCAACTCAACCCTATGTCGGAGGACGAAGCTATAAAATTTGCGGCCCTACATCTGGAAGGGTTAGCACACGAATGGTGGCATCATGGCATGGTCACTCTGGGCCACGATCAGATAACCTACTACGCTAAATTCACTGAGAGATTAATGGATCGTTTTGATGGAAGAGACCCAGAGCTTAATTTCAAAGATTTACCTCAGTTGAAACAAACGGATACAGTGGACAGTTTCATTACAGAATTTCAAAGATTATCAGTCCTGGTAACTGATATTTTGGACAGACGATTGGTCGTGCTATTCATGGATGGGTTAGCAGAACCTTTGAGAGGTTGGGTGACGGGGTTCAATCCCATCACGCTCACAGAGGCAATCGAGAAGGCACGCGACATGTCAACATCTTCCTCTTCCTCCTCCAGGAGTTATGCACAGTCCAAACCACCCCTTATTCCCAAAGAAAAGGACAACAGACCTCCACCAAAGAGACCTCTACTGGATGAGGCTACCCGACAGGAGCTCAGAAGGAGGAAGTTGTGCTTCAATTGTAGGGAACCATGGGAACCTAGACATCATTGCTTAGGCAAGGGAAAAACCCACTATATTGAAGTAATGTCAGATGATGAAGAAGAAGAATATGCACCAGAATTTGAGGAAGACGAACAACCAGTCACCCGAGAGGTTAACCTAAACCGTGCGGAAAGAATTGCCACATTGTTGAAAAGAGGCGGATCCATTGCTGCTTTAGCTGGAACCCCGAGATGCACTATCTTCCGGGTACGGGGTACTCTCCAGGGACAGAGGGTTGTGGTCATGCTAGACAGCGGGGCTACCCTCAACTTCATCAACTCCTCACTGGTCAAACGAAGGGGTTTAAAAACAGAGGCACACCGAGGATTCGACGTCAAGGTGGCAGGAGGAAACATTTTGTCTTGCACCCATCTAGTCCCACAACTGAGCATTTCTATGGGTAACTGATGCAAAGGCATCAACAAAGCTCTTCTTATAGCCTTCTGAACCAAACATAACTTCCTTATAAGGTCACTGATAGATCACTATATTTATCCCTTAACAATATTTATGGCAAATAAGAATGTAATGGTCTTCTGTATAGACCCGTACACAGAGATGCACAACTTTTAAAACACAAAATATTTACTTGATCGCTCCGGTCAGAGTTGGCACAGTTTGGTTCTCCCTAAAATATTAAATTCTTAGCACGATCCAACGGTTCAGTAGGGAGCTATGACCCCCGCACTGAGACTGAAATTTCTGCAATGTTCATTACCATTCATCCTCTGCAAAACACTCTTCAAAACCTGATAACTTAATATGCAATGGAAAAAAATGAGTCTTGAATAATTTGGTAGTTTACTCAATGAATTCTCAAAACCATACAAGATTCAGTAAACAAAGCTCAACAAGACATTCAGAAAGATGACATTTACAGTGCAAGATGACTAACAGTCATAAACAGAGATATGCAAATTGAAAACTTTAAATTTATTCAAACTCTTCATACACCGACCTCTCTCCATTTTGAGATTATCACGGTTTTAACATGAACAAGAACAACCTGATACAACCATTAATAAACCATAACTTTTCTTTCATGAACCCACAAAATGATTTCAATGTAAAAACAAACCAAACTTCGGCAATGAGCCGATAAACCACATAAAATGAACAATTGACATTGTTTAGCAGAACAACGAAGAATAAAAGACCCGATAACAATAAAGAACATGATTTTAAACAACTCACTTAACACCAAACTGTAAATACAACTTGCAGGGGTCTCTGGTGACAACTAGAGAGCCATTTTAGCTTCTTCCCTATCTTTTCACTCTATCCTTCCTATCCTGCTCTTTTGTTTTCATCGGGTTCTTTTATAAATGATTCCTTGACGGTTACAAATAACTGTTCCACTTCCCTATGATAGTTCATCGGGTTCCCATTACTTGTCATAATACTTCAGAATTACATTTTTGCATTTTAATGCTTACATGGCATTTTTGGTTCGAACAAAATAACATTAATAATAAGATGAAATTATTTCACTTCGTGGGTGCCTCTGCACCAGTAACCAGACGGTGACAGATGACTTCTTCGTAGTTGATTTGGACAACATGGAAGTCATCCTCGACATCCAGTGGATGGAAACATTGGATGAATACACACAGAGTTTCAAACGGATTGAATTTTCATTCGAGGTGGATGGCAAGAAAGTTGTTCTGAGGGGAATGTCGAATGGAGGACCGAGGGAAATTTTTGCCCAACAGATGGAGGCCATCCTCAGGCACGACGATATGGTCTGGGCCGCACACTGTTTTATCTCATTAGAACCAGTACATGGACAGCCTACCTTCTATCAGGATGAGGAGCTTCAAAATGTGTTGGATAAGCATCAATTAGTTTTCGCTGACATACCATCTGGCGTACCACCGCACCGTGGGTTTGAACACACTATTAAGATGGAGGCTTGCGCCCAACCTGTCATCACCACACCGTACGGCCATCCTAAAAGGTTTAAAGATGAAATTGAAACAACAATACAGGAACTTCTCGACAAGGGATGGATCAGGCTTAGTTCCATCCCTTTTGCATCATTCGTCGTACTAGTCAAGAAGAAGGACAGAACTCTGAGGATGTGTGTGGAATACCGTGCATTAAATAAGAAAACCATGAAGAACAGGTACCCTATTCCAGGGATCGACGAGTTATTGGATGAACTGCATGGTGCAGTCTATTTTTTGAAAATAGATCTCCGATCTGGGTATCATCACATCTGTATGAGAGGAAAAAATGTGGAGAAAACAGCCTTCCGTTGTCACTATGGGCATTACGAGTTCCTGGTCATGCCATTTGGATTGACCAATGCTCCCGCCACATTCCAGTCCTGTATGAATCACATCTTCAGCAAACAACTGCGTAAGTTTCTATTGGTATTTTTTGATGACATACTCATATATAGTAAGACATGGGAGGAACATTTGAAGCATTTGGATGAAA
>MU224108.1:1024762-1048802 GCA_018584345.1 Thuja plicata
AGACCTGCGCGGATTCTTCGGGTTGTGCAGTTATTATAGGCGGTTCGTGAAGGGATTCTCACAGCTCAGTGCACCATTGACGGACCTAACAAAGAAAGGATCATTCCAATGGAGCGAACAGGCACAAAAAACTTTTGAAAGGCTCAAGAAGTCATGAGCTCTTGACTGGTGCTGGCACTTCCAAATTTCACTCGACCCTACATTTTGGAGTGTGATGCCTCCTGAGAGGGTAATTAGGTCGTGCTGATGCAGGACCGTCACTTGATTGCATTTGAGAGTCGGAAGCTTTCGGGAGCCAAGAAATTGTTTTCCATCTACGACAAGGAGATGCTCGCCATCATGCACGCCTTGACAAAATTTCGACAGTACCTTGTCGGAGCCAAGTTCGTCATGAGTACAGATCATAACAGCCTTTGGCACTTCCTGGAACAACGGGAACTCAATGAACGACAACAGAAGTGGGTAAGTAAAGTACAGGCTTTTGATTTCGACATTGAATATATAAAGGGAAAAAATAATGTGGTGGCTGACGCCTTGTCGAGACGACCAACGATATGCTCTTTATCTCAAATCTCAACCAATTGAAGAGCACACCTGTTGGTTGAGTACTCCAAGAATACTTTTGCATGTCAACTGCTGGACGGCGAAAGACAAGATGACAAATACAAGGTGGTGGATGATATTATATACTAGAAAAGAAGAATATACTTGGTACCCGAATCCAAATTGAAGGCAAAGATTCTAAAGGAGATACGCGGCTCACCTCTGGCCAGGCTTCAGGGATATTTGAAGAGTTACAGGAAGGTGAGGGAAAGGTTCTCCTGGAAGGGTTTAAAGAATGACGCCCTCTGATATGTCCAAGAATGTCCTACCTGTTAGCAGAACAAATCAGAACACACTATGCCAGCAGGTCTACTTCAGCCACTCCCGATTCCTGAGCAGAAATGGATTAGCATTTCAATGGATTTCATTACTGGGTTTCTGAAGGTACAAGGAAGAGATTGCATCTTTGTGGTGGTTGACAGATTGACCAAGTACGCGCACTTCTTTGCTATTCTAGGGGAATACCAAGTAGCACAGGTGGCAGATTTGTTCTTCCGAGAGGTGTTTCGCCTGCATGGACTCCCTCAGAACATAGTGAGCGATAAGGACAGTCGTTTTCTTAGTACTTTCTAGAAAGAACTATTTTGACTAGCAGGAACAGAGTTGTCACCTAGCACAAGCTACCACCCGCAGACTAACAAACAGACAGAGATCGTGAACAAGTGGCTGGAAGGATATCTCAAAAACTGTGTCCGCACAACAGAAAGCATGGGTCAAGTGGCTACATCTCAGGGAGCACTGTTACAACACCACCTATCACATGTCCATCAGGATGACTCCCTTCAAAGCTTTGTACGGGTATGAACCAACTTCATTCGTGGACATGGCGTTGTGAGATAGTCGCGCACCAAAGGCAAAAGATTGGCTGCATGAAGGAATAGATATCCTAAGATCACTCCGAGAGAATCTCCTACGGGCTCAGAATCAACAGAAAATATATGCCGACAGGCATCGCATTGAGAGTAGTTTTGAAGTGGGAGACTTGGTATACCTTCTACTTCAGCCATACAAGCAGTCATCTTTGAAGACATCCAGGAAGGAGAAATTGAGACCGCATTTCTACGGGCCCTACCGTGTTTGCAAACGGGTGGGCGAGGTTGCCTATGAACTGGATCTACCCGAGGGATGCAAGATTCACAATGTATTTCACATATCTTGCCTGAAGAAGGCGGTGGGGCAACATGTCACTGGCTGAAGATTTACCACCCCTCGACGGAGAAGGGAAGTTAGTTCTGGAGCCGGCTGAAGTCATTATCACCCGAGAGAAAAAGTTGAGGACTCGCACAGTCAAAGAATTTCTGGTGTGTTGGAAGATGCTACCTGGGAGGGCGAGCAAATTTTGAATCATCCGAATCTACAATTGCTTGAGGACAAGCAATCTTTGGGAAGAGAGGACTGTAATGTCCCCGTTATTAAATAAATAAAATAAACTTGTATTTGGGTTCCGGTCAATTTAACTTATCCCGGACCCATCTTATATTTTAGCGTAGGTGTTAGTGTTGCCGTGTCGGCTTTATTTGTACACCTCGGAAGTTGGTCTGACGGGTATTTATGACCGGTGTGTAGGATGTATTTCTCATGTTGAGTTTTGATATTTTATTTGTAATTGCGAATTCCTGTTGTAATTCTATGATCTGCCATTTCGGAGGTGAAAGACCTTCCCTAGTTGGTATTTGCAGTTTCCGTGGGATTCAACCCTCACCCTACTCTGCCTGTTCTCTGTTCAGATCTGGCGAATCTGAAATACTATCAATTGATTATTATTATCTCTCCTCGCAAGTATTGATTTGATCTGTCATTGTGGATTATATTGGTTCCTTAATTCATTTTGGTTTAAAGGCACACTTCATACCCCGCAGGCATCTCCCTCCAGACATTCCCGAATATCCATGTTGCCTCCCATCACCATACAACCTTCCAGCCGTCATTGTACGCCCTCTCTGCAGCACCGTACGGCATCCTGCCAGCACTGTACGGCCTCCACCCAGCACCGTACGACCTCCTAGCCTCCACCGTAGGACCACACTTCAGCCACCGTACGGACCTTCTGCCAACCATACGGCTTGCAGTCTCTGCTCGCCAGGAGTCAAGAGCTTCAATTCCGTGTGCCAGGAGATCAGAACATTACACACTGCTATGGTTTTGCATCCCACAATTTCCTATAAATTGGAGCCATGAGATAGTGCATTTACGATGGTCAGTTGCAAGTAATAGGGTGTTGCGGAATTGATCAGAGAATAATAGTGAAGTGCGTTATTGTATATCTCTTGTTGAAGATTAATAATATACATGTCCTCTTTCTCATGTGAAATTTTATTCGAAAAGGTTTTTCATGTAAATTTGATGTTATTTTTGTTCGCTGATTTTTACATTATAGTTGAGTGTGTAACACACATAATCTCATTTGGTAATCTTATTTTCAAAATTGCAAACACATTCTTAAGTTCATATGGCAATTTATTTTTAACTTATAATCAACAATTGTAACTTGGAATTGTGATTTTACAAGATATTAAGGGCATCCTAATGTTAGGACATCACAAATAGTGTTTTAATTATTGAAGATAGTTGTATTACATACCTATGCTAAAGTAGTTATAGAAAACACCTTTCGAGCAAGAAACCCCTTCTAGATTCTCATCCTGTATGTAAAACAATAAAAAATATCAGTTGTTACATTACTAAGAAGTGACAAATAAACATTAAAAAAAACACTGCCATTCAACAATCATGTTTTGTAAAACTACACGCAAATAAAAAGTTATAAATCTTTTATGCCACTTCAACACTCTTGATAATTCAAGTAATTTTATGTAACTTGTTAAAAATAAACATGATATGATTCGAAAACATAACCTTTGTTATCGAGTTCCACAACATTCTATTTAATGCATGTTTTAAGTAGTGTTCTAAAGGGATCTTGAGAGAGACTATAAATGGCACAGGTTAGCCAACCATCATTCACAATGTCTTCAAAAGCCCACAAAATCAAGTGTTGGTTACTGATACCAAGCATCTTTTGTAACACAATGTAATGAGCTATTCATTTCCAATTAGAGCACATTATATTGTAGGAAAGGTTGTCGTTGATGTAAAGAAGGTATATAAATATATCAATCATGGAAGTTAAAGATAAATGGAAAACGTATGTGCAGCGATTCAATAATAATGGGCAGACTTAAAAGTTAGTGCAGTGATTAAACAAGCATAAGCAAAGGCATTATTAATGGGCAGCTATTAATATGATAACGAGAGAAATTAAAATTATATTACAGGCTAGCCAACCTGAAAGGTAATGGAAAGGGATTATAAGGGAGCACTGAAAAACATTTGTTTGCTGGCCGACCTAATTTGTTAATGCATGGCCGACCACCCTTAATGATAGTAGACTCCCTTACCATTGTCGCTCTTTTTGAGGGAATTCAAATAAAATAAAATAAATTAAGTTTAAATATCTTTGAATAAAGCCAACCTCAGGGAGATTAGTGCCCAGCATTGGGCAAGGGTTTGTAAACAATAAAAACAATATAAATAAATCTGCGGTGGCCGACCTACCTTGAGGGGCTGTATCCATTGGTGAAGAGGCAATTGAAAGGTATAAATAAGAGATGTCTGAGGGTTATTTTTGTAATAACTCTTTGAATTTCTTTCCTACTTTAAGAGCAGATTTATAGCAGAATAAAGAGCATAATTTGAGGATGAATTATTGGAGATTTATGAGCCACATTTAAGCAGATTTTATGAATGGGTCAAATTCATGGAGGTATTCGGAGCAGATCTAAGAAGTTTTTGAGCATACACGAAGGCGGATTTTGTTGAAGAAAAAGATCATATAAATCATCATTCCTTTGGAGGTTGGTGCCACACATTCAAAGAGTTTGGTGCCTCGAAGAGGTTGGTGTCTCTTGCTGAGTTGGTACTCAGTGGAGGGGATCGGTGTCTCCAATGGGTTGGTGCCTATGAAGATTGTAAGAAGTTTCCTATAGAAGCAATTTTTCTCTGGTTTTCTCCTGCAAGGATTTCCGCATAAATCGTGTGCATCTTGTGTTCTAAGTTGTCACATATTACTTCTCTAGATGCTTTGATTATTGCTTTATGATTGCGAAAAATATAAATTGTAAAAGTTGGCCTTATTCTTTTTCACCACCCCTCTAAGTGTGCTTGTTTTCCTCATCTATTACATTATAATATTGCTCTAGATCTTGGGTAGATTGATGGGAAATAACAGATAAATTTGAATCGAGCATACAGAAAAAAGTAAACCAAAGTCAAGAAATATGCATCCATTTATACACGTGGTTTTCTAACTGCAAATAAGAAATAAAAGGGTAGAAAACAAACTAACTATCAATCTGAAAATAACTATGTGCAACATAAAAGGAAATCTATCTAACAGGGCAGGTCAAAACAAGTATTTCAGAGAACATCAACGAAGACCTTGCAAAATACATTCACTTATAAAAGGAGTCTTTTATGTACAAACAAGAAAGCAAAGTACAGAAAGAAAAATAACTACCAAAATGTGGACACGAATTTTAACTAAATATTGTTCGACAGCAAATAAATCTATAAACAAAGCTGATATACTCTCCCTATGTCAAATGTTGTTCAGTCAAGTGGCAACCATCCAATATAAGAAGAGTAGGAACCGAGCCTTAACATCAGCATCAAGAATAAAAATCTTCTTCTTTAATTGATGTCAGAAATACAAAAATGTAAAGTATTTCCCAGTACAATATCTACATGGCTAACAACTCCATTTCCATTGTCCACTCTTTTTGCACAACTATTTGGAAGTTTCTCGCATATCTCTCTCTTGATCCACCTAATGATTATTATTTAAGGTGTTAAATTTATCATGACATCAACTTAAAGCCTCATTAAAATCATGACATGCATTTATTATTCTATCTTAAATGCAAACCAATGGCAATGTAAAGTACTTGTTTGAGACCGTGTATACTAGAAAATATAGGACCATCAGACAAATACATAACTGACAAATCACATATTCATGGAGAACAGAATGCTTCATCCAAGTTTTAACCGTCCCTTTCTAGCAACATATCTTTTAATTTTCAAAATTGCCTATAGTGTGGAGGGCACAAAGTGCAGCATAAAGCAGGAGAAGACTGCAGAGCAGGAAAGAAATGTTACATATGCGTACCTTATCAATTCAAAATCAGATGTTTTACTTACAATATAGTTGAGAGTTAAGATCACATGATGTGTTGGTAAGGCTAAATGTGAATATATTATGGTGTCCCTTATGCTGTATGTAATATCCCCATTTTTCGTGAGCATCTGAGTTTGAGGGATTAGCCTATTATTTGACCCTCGTAGCCTAGTATGGTGGATTAGAGGGTCCAATTTGGGAATTGCGGAGATTTTTAGGTGGCAGTTGTCAAGCTTTACAATTCCAAAGGTCTAGGATGTTCAGGTTTGCTCTTTATTTGGATCAGTTTGGAAAATACCTTTCGAGCAAGAAACCCCTTCTAGATTGCTTTGGGATGTCCAGGATTGCTCTTTGTTTGCATCAGTACCTCCCATGTCAACCACATAAAAGTCAGTTTTAAATTCATAATTGTTTAACTTCATGGGAAGATCCAGAATCATCCTGTCACACTTAAATGTGTAACCATCAGCCACCTTAACACAAATGCCTTCAAATTCTTCAGTCTGTATGCCTCTCCTAGAAACCAACTGAGAATCTATAAAATTATGGGTGGCACCTGTATCCAACAAAGCAATGACACGCTACCCTACTAAAACACCCTGCATCCTAAAAGAACCTTCTTTCTTCATGCTAGAGAGGTAAACAACCTTGAGGTGGGAATCTTCACCCATTTCTCACTGTCAACTTCTTCTTCACAGCCTTCTTCTTCATGATCAGTTTTCTGCCCCTCAAAATCAGAACTATGCTCACCCTCATAATACCACTCCATAAGCCTATTTCTACCCTTAGGCTTCAATGGACATTCATGTTTTTCATCATAAGGACCACTGCAATAAAAACACAATCTCCTCCTCAAATCACTAAGTGTTTCTGGATCTAAGGGTCCTGTTACAGGTTTCTTAAAATCTAATCCTTCAATTCTTTTTGGAGCAGCCTTGTTATCATAAGGAGGATTAGATGGTTTAGGTGGAAATTTATTACGTGGGGCTGAAAACTCCAAGTCTCTTGCTTTTTTCATAGCCAACTGCAAACATGTAGGGTCAAAAGACTTAACCCAGCCCCTAAGAGGTTCAACTAACCCCTCAACAAAGAACATAACACGTCTCCTCTCTGAAATATCATAGACCATCACTGAAACCCTCTGTAACTCACTGATAAAAGCCTCCAAACTACCTGTCTTTTTGAGTTGTGCCAGCTCCCGGAAATAGGACTCTGGGTCCATCCTGTCAAACCTCTCTACCAGTCCATCTACAAACTCCTAGTAGGATACAATCTGATCATGATGTAAGGAGACCAACCCATAGTACCACCAGTCATGGGCTATACCATCTAAATGCAGAACAACAAACTTGATGGCGTCCTCTTCAGACATAGGACGTAAAGCCAAATAAGTGTCAAGCTTGTGAATCCAAGCTCTAGCTGTCCTCTTTCCGCTCCCATCAAAGTGTGTCAAAGTCAGTTTGTTGGTTGCTTGTTTCAATTCATGGTTCAGATGTCTTTGTCTCCCATTTGTTCTACCCTTAGAATGTTCTCTTTTTGAGTCATGAACCTGTCAGAATTTAAATGTTGCTTTAATTCGTGAGGTAAAGCATCCCACTGTGTATGTAAAGCCAATATGTCATCAGTAAATGACACCTCCTCAATACTAACAGCATTAATCTCCGGTCTCAGGAAGGTGGGACGTAGAAGTCTGTTCTATGTACCTATCAAATCAACTCTAGACCTGTGAGAACTAGCTGAGATACTCCTAGTATCTCTATCCCTGCCTTGATCTCTAGGCAATGAAATACGTTGAAGAGTATAAAATAAATTTTGTAAGATAATTGCCATCTGTTAATCGCCATCTGTTAATCGCCAGCCGCCAACTCCTACTGGTTATGTGCAATATTCCTGAACATTGTCCTAGCTTCTCTCTCCTCATCATTACCTGCATTGCCTGGAATTCTATCACCCATATTTTCTTGTTCCTGATCACCACATGGTGGATAATTTCTACCTTTCCGAGTGTAATGATAGTCTGGAATGTATCTGTCACCTTCCATTAATTAAGCCCAATCCTCTACAGGCTAGAAAGAAATCTGCTCTGATACCACTGTAAAGAGCCTGCCTGGCTCTATCTCTTAATTCAACTGCAATAATTCCTCTTAACTCAAGAAAGAAATATTTTTGATATATTCTATGCAAATATGTGTATTTTTTCTGTATTTTCTCAATATATGAAAAGGAATTGCATTTACACAAATTGAAATTAACTTTCTAAAGCTGACAAGCTTCATGCTATATCTTTATACATTTTGGATTGCATTAAATTGATACTACAAATAGCTGGAAATTAACCAACACCATGCAATGTATTCAGTTAAACATAATTTGGAAGCCGCTACCTCTACCACGTTGCACCTAGGCTGATCGCGGCTGGTGTAGTTCAGTGGTGACGGCATGTAACTATTAGGTAATCCGCAAGGAGTCTGGACACGGCTGGTGGTGTTGCTTTCTTGCATGCCCTTTCTTGTTTGTGCATGAATTACACACCAGAATTCCTATTCCCATACAATGACGTTGAGAATTGATGAAGATCGAACTGCCACAATTCATTGGAACGAATCCAACTCCGAGTGCTATTGTTGTTTCGAATTCACAATTCGAAGACAAATTCAAACCCTTCCTTCAAGCTGGAGAAATTCCAAAAATCCCAAGCTTTATAAAATGATCATAAGGTAATGAATGAAAGATTTCGAAAGCTTCATATAATTCCTCTGTAACTTCTTCAAGAAGCCTCGACTTATTCAACTTCAAGGAGACTCTTTTAATAACTTGAAACTCATCGCTTTAAACTTAGAAGTTTGAATATTCAAATTTATAATATTCAAACATAGCCTTCATTCACTTAATGTCCAAACCAAAGTCAAAAGAACATCATTAATATTTAATGACTTGACTTAATAAATAGCTCCAAGATATAATTAATTAAGCCATGCTTAATTAATTAATTAAATAATCAACACAAGCCAAAACAACTACTCTGCTCTTACAAGTCAATTGTTCGAACACCCCACCACAACTGGACACTGGCAGGAAAAGACTTACTATAAATAGTAAGTTCTCACCAAAAGACCCCCAAATCCAGTCATTAGCCCACTAGGGTCGCAATTATGGGCTAACAATCATATCCCCAAACACCTGCTAAAACAGGGACATCACATGCAGCGTCTTCCTCAAAGCCTGTCTAAGGCAAAAATGTGGTTTTACTGAGACAAATGCAGATTTAAAACTCGTAGCTCCAATATAGAAGCCAGTCCAAAAGAAGACAAAGGATTTCCAGCTTGTTTTCTTCAACCAAAAATGCATTCATCCTTGATAGGCATCATTTTTTAAGTCTATTATATTGGCTTGCAATATTCAATCAAAATCTCGTATTGCAAGGTTGAACCAGTCATTGCAGTTGCTATTCTCAAGAAAATTGTTTCTGATTCGTGGTCATTTGTCAAGGAATCATCAAAGACTGCAAGATTGTATTAATGGAGGAGAGTTCTAATGCATTTTGGCTTGTATTACTCCACAAATATCTATATAGAGTTACAATTAGAAGATCTTTATCCGGATTTAGAGCAGTGGTTTTGGTTCCAAGTGGTGCAAGTTATTCTCGTTTCAGTTGTCTTGCTATCATGTTCTTGAGCAATTTTTCTACATGGTTGGTGATTCAAGAGAGGATTTTTTGCTTCAAAAGTTTGATTGTATTGTTCTCACAATATGTAATGTCCCCGTTATTAAATAAATAAAATAAACTTGTATGTTCTGGTCGATTTAGCTTATCCCGGACCCATCTTTTATTTCAGCGTTGGTGTTAGTGTGCCGTGTCAGCTTTATTTGTATACCTCGGGAGTTTGTCCGACGGGTATTTATGACCGGCGTGTAGGATGTATTTCTCATGTTGAGTTTTGATATTTTATTATTATTGCAAATTCTGGTTGGAGTTCTGGTGTGCGCCACTTCGGAAGTGAAAGACCTTCCCTATTTGGTTTGTTGCAGTTTTGGAGGGATTCGACCCTCACCCTACTCTGTTTGTTCTGCTTGTATCAGATCTGGCAAATCCGAAGTACTTCATTATTCATAATATAATCTTCTGGCGATTGTTCCATATTCGGTACTTCATTGTTCTGTGCACCTGTTAACATCTGGAAAATTGCTAAGTAATTGCATTGCAGTGAAGAAGGCTTTTCATACTCCGCAAGCATTCCCTCCAGACATCCCAGAACGTTCGTGCGGCCTCCAAACACAACCGTACGGCCTCTAAGCCGTACCGTACGGCCACCTACCGCGCGGCCAGCCTCTCCCACCGTACAGTCTTCAGTCTGCATCGTACGACCAACTTCACCTCCACCGTATAGTCTGTTGCATCCCACCGTACGACCTGTCTTCCGTCCATCGTACGGACTGCCTACCTCCACCATACGACCTGCTTACCTCCACCATACGGCCTGTCTGTGCAGTCCCTCTTCTCCGTACAGCCTACACCTCCAGTACGCCAGAAGCCGAGGTCCGGTCAGCCAGTCAGCCAGGGGTCAGGAACATTACAGTGGTATCAAAGCTGGTGATTCTGCCAGCTTGTGGTTTTGAATGCAAGTATATACCAGGAGAAAGAACAGATATCATTTGGCTGATAGAATGGAAGATCAACAGGATCCTGCCGCTCAAGTCATGGCATTGCTAAGAGAGCTCACCAGAAACCAAATGCACATCAACGACACTCAGCGACTTGTGGAGGAGACATTACGAAAATTGGCTGAAGGCAAAGCATCCAACGAGCAAAATGTGCAAAGTGACAATTTTGTTGCAAGTAGGGCAAACCTCGAACCAACACGCTCTCAACCGTCGATGCCCTCCTTCCCCCCTCGAACGGAAGCACAACACAGAGAACCACCTACACTCCAAGATATGCAAGATCAACTTCGGGAGGACTGCAGGAATGCAAATCTGGAAGGGGATATAACCTACAAGGATTATGTAGATCTGAGAATGAGATATCTAAGCTGCAACAATCAGCGTGGCTACTATAACGATAACCTTAGGAGAAAGATCGGTAAAGTTAATTTATCAACTTTTGATGGTTCTAGTTCCACCACAGCTAGGGCCTGGGTGCAGAAGGCCGACACCTATTTCTGGCTCAACCCTATGCCGAAGGACGAAGCCATAAAATTTGCGGCCCTACATCTAGAAGGGTTACCTCACGAATGGTGGCATCATGGCATGGTCACTCTGGGCCATGATCAGATAACCTCCTATGCTAATTTCACTGAGAGGTTAATGGATCGTTTTGATGGAAGAGATCTAGAGCTTAATTTCAAAAATTTGGCTCTGTTGAAACAAACGAGTATAGTGGACAGTTTCATTACAAAATTTCAAAGATTATCAGTCCTGGTAACTGATATTTCGGAGAGACGATTGGTTGTGCTATTCATGGATGGGTTGGCAAAACCTTTGAGACGATGTGTGAAGGGGTTAATTCCCATTACACTCACAGAGGAAATCAAGAAGGCACACAACATGTCAACATCTTCCTCCTCCAGGAATTATGCACAGTCCAAACCACCCCTTATTCCCAAAGAAAAGTACAACAGACCTCTGCCAAAGCAACCTCTACTGGATGAGGCTACCCGATGGGAGCTCAGAAGGAGGAAGCTATGCTTCAATTGTAGGGAACCATGGTAACCTCGACATCATTGCTTAGGCAAGGGAAAAATCCTCTATATTGAAGTAATGTCAGATGATGAAGAGGAAGAATATGCACCAGAAGCTGAGGAAGACGAACAGCCAGCCGCCCAAGAAGCTAACCTAGACCGTGCGGAATGAATTGCCACATTGTCCAAAAGAGGCGGGTTCATTGTTGCTTTAGTTGGAACCCCGAGATGCGCTATTTTCCAGGGGCGGGGTACTCTCCAAGGACAGAGGATTGTGGTCATGCTAGACAGCGGGGCTACCCTCAACTTCATCAACTCCTCACTAGTCAAACGAAGGGGTTTACAAACAGAGGCACGCCAAGGATTCGACATCAAGGTGGCAGGAGGAAGCATTTTGTCTTGCACCCATCTGGTCACAGCTGAGCATTTCTATGGGTAACCACACGGTGACAGATGACTTCTTCGTAGTTGATTTGGACGACATGGAAATCATCCTCGGCATCCAGTGGATGGAAACATTGGATGATTACACAGAGTTTCAAACGGATGGAATTTTCATTGGAGGTGGATGGCAAGAAAGTTGTTTTGAGGGGAATGTCGAATGGAGGATTGAGGGGAATTTTTGCCCGACAGATGGAGGCCATCCTCAGGCACGACGATATGGTCTGGGCCGCACACTATTTTATCTCATGAGAACCAATACATGGACAGCCTACCTTCTATCAGGATGAGGAACTTCAGAATGTGTTGCAGAAGCATCAATTAGTTTTTGCTGACATACCACCAGGCGTACCACCGCACCGTGGGTTTGAACACACTATCGAGATGGAGGCTAGCGCCCAACCTGTCATCACCACACCGTACTGCCATCCTAAAAGGTTTAAGGATGAAATCGAAACAACAATATAGGAGCTTCTAGACAAGGGATGGATCAGGCCCTATTCCAGCCCTTTTGCATCATCCATCGTACTAGTCAAGAAGGACAGAACTCTGAGGATGTGTGTGGACTACCGTGCATTAAATAAGAAAACCATCAAAAAAAGGTACCCTATTCCCAGGATCGACGAGCTATTGGATGAACTACATGGTGCATGGATGAAAATAGATCACCGATCTGGGTCTCATCAGATCTGTATGAGAGGAAAAGATGTGGAGAAAACAGCCTTTCGTTGCCACTATGGGCATTACGAGTTCCTGGTCATGCCATTTGGATTGACCAATGCTCCCGCCACATTCCAGTCCTGTATGAATCACATCTTCAGCAAGCAATTGCGTAAGTTTCTATTGCTATTTTTTGGTGACATACTCATATACAATAAGACATGGGAGGAACACTTGAGGCATTTGGATGAAATACTGGAGATTATCGGATCACAGTCCTTGTTTGCCAAAAGGTCAAAATGTGAGTTTGGGATGACGGAGATATTGTACCTCAGGCACATTGTCAGTGGGCGAGGGGTTCAAGTGCATCAAGAAAAGATTCAAGCCATTCTGGATTGGCCGCCGCTAAAGACTCTCTCAGACCTGCACGAATTCTTCGGGTTGTGCAGTTCTATAGCCGGTTCGTGAAGGGATTCTCATAGCTCAGTGCACCATTGACGAACCTAACAAAGAAAGGATCATTCCAATGGAGTGAACAGGCACAACAAACTTTTGAAACGCTCAAAGAAGTCATGAGCTCTTGCCCGGTGCTGGCACTTCCAAATTTCACCCGACCCTGCATTTTGTGAGTGTGAAACCTCCGGAGAGGGTATTGGGGCCGTGCTGATGCAGGACCGTCACTCGATTGCATTTGAGAGTAGGAAGCTTTGCCGAGAAATTGTATTCCATCTACGACAAGGAGATGCTCGCCATCATGCATGACTTGACAAAAATTCGACAGTACCTCGTCGGAGCCAAGTTCATAGTGCGTACAGATCATAAAAGCCTTCGGCACGTCCTGGAACAACGGGAACTCAATGAACGACAATAGAAAAGGGTAAGTAAAGTACAGGCTTTTGATTTTGACATTGAATATATAAAGGGAAAAAATAATGTGGCGTTTGACGCCTTGTCGAGACGGCCAACAATATGCTCTTTATCTCAAATCTCAACCAATTGGAGAGCACACCTGTTGGTTGAGTATTCCAAGAATAATTTTGCATGTCAACTGTTGGATGGCGAAGGATGGCGAAGGACAAGATGACAGATACAAGGTGGTTGATGAGATTATATACTACAAAGGCAGAATATACTTGGTACCCGAATCCAAATTGAAGGCGAAGATTCTGAAAGAGATACACGACTCACCTCTGGCCGGGCATCAAGGATATTTGAAGACTTACAGGAAGATCGGGGAAAGGTTCGCCTAGAAGGGCTTAAAGAATGATGTCCTCCAATATGTCCAGGAATGTCCTACCTGTCAGCAGAACAAATCAGAACACACTATGCCAGTAGGTCTACTTCAGCCACTCTCGATTCCTGAGTAGAAATGGACTAGCATTTCAATTGATTTCATTACTAGGCTTCCGAAGGTGCAAGGAAGAGATTGCATCTTTGTGGTGATTGACAGATTGACCAAGTATTCACACTTCTTTGCTGTTTCAGGGGAATACCAAGCAGCACAAGTGGCAGACTTGTTCTTCCGGGAGGTGTTCTATTTGCATTGACTCCCTCAGAACATAGTGACTGACCAAGACAATCGTTTTCTCAGTACTTTCTAGAAAGAACTATTTCGACTAGCAAGAATAGAGTTGTCACCCTGCACAAGCTACCACCCGCAGACTGACGAACAGACAGAGATCGTGAACAAGTGGTTGGAAGGATATCTCAGAAACTATGTGTCCGCACAACAAAAAGCGTGGGTCAACTGGCTACATCTGGGGAAGCACTATTACAACACCACCTATCACATGTCCATCGGAATGACTCCCTTCAAAGCTTTGTACGGGTATGAACCAACTTCATTCGTGGACACGGCTTTGGGAGATAGTCGCGCACCAAAGGCAAAAGATTGGCTGCAGGAAGGAATAGATATCCTTAGATCACTCCGAGAGAATCTCCTACGGGCTCAGAATCAATAGAAAATGTATGCTGACAGGCATCGCATTGAGAGGAGTTTTGAAGTGGGAGACCTGGTATACCTTCGATTTCAGCCATATAGGCAGTTGTCCCTGAAGGCATCCGGGAAGGAGAAATTGAGGCTGCGTTTCTACAGGCCTTACCGTGTTTCCAAACGGGTGGGTGAGGTTGCCTATGAACTAGATCTACCCAAGGGAAGAAGGATTCACAATGTATTTCATGTATCTTGCCTGAAGAAGGCGGTGGGGAAACATCTCACTGTGTTTGAAGATTTACCATCCCTCGACGGAGAAGGGAAGTTAGTTCTGGAGCCGGCTGAAGTCGTTACCACCCGAGAGAAAAAGTTGAGGACTCACACGGTCAAAGAATTTATGGTGCGTTGGAAGATCCATCTGTTGGAAGATGCTACCTGGGAGGGCGAGCAAATTCTGAATCATCCGAATCTACAATTGCTTGAGGACAAGCAATCTTTGGGACGAGAGGACTGTAATGTCCCCATTATTAAATAAATAAAATAAACTTGTATTTGGGTTCTGATCGATTTAGCTTATCCCGGACCCATCTTTTATTTTAGCGTAGGTGTTAGTGTGTCGTTTCGGCTTTATTTGTACACCTCGGGAGTTTGTCCGACGAGTATTTATGACCAACGTGTAGGATGTATTTCTCATGTTGAGTGATATTTTATTATTATTGTGAATTTTGGTTGGAATTCTGGTGTGCGCCACTTCGGAAGTGAAAGACCTTCCCTATTTGGCCTGTTGCAGTTTCGATGGGATTCAACCCTCACCCTACTCTGTTTCTTCTTCTTGTATCAGATCTAGCAAATCCGAAGTACTTCATTATTCATAATATAATCTTCTGGCAATTGTTCCATATTCGGTACCTCATTGTTCTGTGCACCTGTTAACATCTAGCGAATTGCTAAGTAATTGCATTGCAGTGAAAAAGGCTTTTATACTCCGCAGGCATTCCCTCCAGACATCCCAGAACGTTTGTGCGGCCTCCAAACACAACCGTACAACCTCTCAGCCGTACCATATGGCCAGACACCACCATACAGCCAGCTACCGCGCGGTCAGCCTCTCTCACCGTACGGTCTTAGTCCTCACTATACTGCCAACTACACCCCCACCGTACGGCCTGTTGAATCCCACCGTGAAGCCTGCCTCCTCCCACCGTACGGCTTATCTTCTGTCCACCGTACGGACCACCTACCTCCACCGTACGGCCTGCTTGCCTCCACTATACGGCCTGTCTGTGCAGTCTGCCTGCTCCGTACGGCCTACACCTTCAGTACGCCATAAGCCGAGGTTCGGTCATCCAGTCCGCCAAGGGTCAGGAACATTACACAATAATACAAGTTCTTCCCAATAACATGCAAGAAGAGATGCAAATTCTTCCCTTCATGAAAAAGCTCCAAACACTCATTTTTCTTGTATGTGTAGTCAAGATTAAAAACCCTATCCTTAAGCTTGTTTTACCCAAAAAGAGCAAGGTTTTTCCCTATATGTAATGCAAGCTAAAAAGCCCACATTCAAGTGATCTCTACACACTTTTTGACATTTTCCTAAAGGCTGTAAATGGACTTCAAAAACCCATTTGTAGGCATCAATAGCTTTCCGGATGACTTGTAATGGGATATAAAAAAACCCCACTTATGAGTAAATGACTTTCCCTTTTGTATATACATGCATATGCACCTCATTTCCTTGCTCAAATCTTGTTGTCCACCCATATGCAGTACCTCCAGAAAACCCTGTTTTTTGAGTTTTTCCCTCATTTAAGAGCTGATTTTTCCCAAGATCCGTTGTCTTTTGCTGCTCAAAGGCCTTCCACTCATATCCTATACACATACTCTTCCAGATCTGCAAATTTTTAGCTTGAAAGACCATATTATGGCTTTTTCTAGTAACTAAAGAATGACAACATAATGGAGTCATTCAAAGAAAGAGATGAGCGACGAAATGATGAGAGCATAAAAGCTTTCAAGACTGATTTCAAGCAAGATTTTGTTGATGCCATCAAATGCAGAACAATTAAGGGTACAAATTCATATTCTGGTTCAAGATGCTTTTACCAAACCTTAACACATCAATCATAGGGCATCCTGTAGCAGCATGACAACTGACAAAGGATGATGTAATAGGAGTCGTGTCTTGTCAGACACTTAGTCATTTTCACATGCTTTATAAATAGGTGTAGTTTTGTTGACAAATTACACGTAATTGGGTAATAAGTTGTAATTGCATGTGATAGTATCACATGCAAAGTTGTAACATGTAATCACATTACAAGTGCATTAGACCTTGTAATCTCGAATAAGTCAAAGGTAGTTAAGGGTTTCCCCTTCTTTCTCCACCTTTTTCTTAGCCCCTCACCTATAAATAAAGGAGGGTGCTCATTGTAATCTTTATCTTTTGGCAATGCAAGAAAAGTCTGTCAGTTTTGTATATGCACTCTAAGACTTTGAGCTTAGATGTAAATTTGAATTGCTTTCAATAATAGAGGCAGGTTGTTTTGAGACTTTGTGCGAATCCAAACTGTTATGTGACGACATTTTCTTGAGTTGATTGTGGATTTTGGTGCTTTGTTCAAGAGGGATTTGAATTCGATCGTGCAGACTTTGAGCTGCCTATTGCATTAAGAGTTATAGTTCAATTTGAACTTTTGAAGACTTTGTGCTGCAAGAGGGCAAATTGTTATAATTCATAGTGGCTGCAACTACTTATAGCTGAAAGACTTTGTGCTTTAGTTGTAAGTATTTTTATTTAAGTTTTTGGATTCTCAGTAAGAGACTTTGCACCAAACTGTTTATTCAAATTATAGAAACTCCATTCGGAATAAGCGTAGGAGACTTAGGGTTCCTATATCTATTCTACCTAGTATAAAGTAAATCGCTTCCTTTGTTGTTGTTCTTATGTCAATCCCTAAATCACCGATATTATCATAGCAATAGGAACTTTTTGTTAAGTTTGAAAGTTGTTTATAAATCATTCCTAAAAAAAGAGTAATTGATTAAGAGAACCGCCCCTTTTTGCAACTTCCGTTAAGTTCTTGTTGAAGCCACCTACGGTAAGAAGGGAGCCTCCCCTATTGCTGAGAGGAGAGAGAAATCTCATTCAATGTTGTCTAAAGGCACAATTTTGCAAGTTGTAGTCATAGTGACTTACAAAAATTTTAGCCAATAGTTTTTGGCGACTCCGCTGGGGACATGACACATTCGAAAGCCTCATGCTTTTGTTTGAAGTATACCTGTGTCCTTTTCATTGTAAATATTCATTGTATTTTTGTTTCTTGTATTTTTTCAAGCTATTACCAAGGACATGTAAATGAGTGCCCTAGGTACTTTGGGAAATGCTTTAGGTCCGTTGAATTTGACTTTACCTCTACATGCTCTTCCTGATGGCTCACAGAAGAATTTTCTCAAGTTCTTCAGTGATAGAAAGCAACATCCTAATGAACATATTGCTTCTTTTTACATTGCATGAGGTGTTCATGGTGTTGAACATGAGGACGTGTCTGTAAGGTTGTTCATGGAAACTCTTCAAGGTGTAGTTGCTGATTGGTTTTTATCATCTTGCACCACAGATCATCACAAACTGGGCTACTCTCATAGCCAAGTTTGAGGAAAGGTTCAAGCCTCCTGAAGATGCTCATGCCCTATTGGCCCAACTCGCTTAGTTGAAAAAGGCGTCTCACATGCCCATGCGTAATTTTGTTGCTCATTTCAACAAGTTGATACGAAGTATTCCAGTTGTTTCTCAGCCTACAACTGCGATTTTGAAGTGTTTCTTTGTCAATGCTCAAATTCCCGAAGTCAGTTTCTTGTAGACAAGAGCAGTCTCGGCTACTCTTGCAGCTGCACAGACATTGGCAATTGAAATTGAAGATGACCTCTTTCTTGCTGGGTAGATAAGAATTGAAGCAAGTGAGTTTGAAGAAAAAAATTTCTCTTTGGATTCATTTTATTCCATGACAAGAACGGATCTTGGGGTGCAGAGGTTGGCAAATGAGTTGCTTGTCCTCAAAAAGCAAATCGCTCAAGGTATGTTCTTCATTCCTCATGAGGATGTACAAAGGAAGCCTCTTCCAAATGATGCTCGTAGTCCTACTGGTGGGGATCAACAAAAGTTAGTTTCATCACCAAAGAAACTTGCTATTGAGGCATCATTGGTGAAGGTAGCAGCAAAGCATCCTGAATCCGAAGGTAGTGATCTTTCTATTCTCTTCAAGGAAAAGGAGGCAGACATAGCTGGCGACTCTTATTTATGGTTCATGCAGTCTCAAAAAGTCAGTGATGATAAATTGAGGAAGAAAAATCTTTCTTCCAACATTCAAGATAATCATGTCATTATAATGGACATGCAAGAAGATCCCAGTCAAGTTGAAAATAATGCATCTTCGTTTCCAAGTCATGAACTTCAACGAGTTTTGCATGAAAGATCTACCCAGGACCTTGATGAAGATCTTATCATGAACATCATAGAGGAATTTTGTTCAAACTTTGAAGATAATTTTCCTATGTATGAAATTTGTAACCAGCATGATGTAGAAGCAAGCAATGAGGTAACCCATTCTAATCAGCCTGAGGTGACGGTGGTTGATGAGCCAGTTACTCAAGTTGCAGTTGGAAAGAAGAGTTCAGTCTTTGTTCGATCAAGGAGATATCCAATCAGACATCTCGCTTGGTTGGAGGCCAACAAAAAGATAGATATTTCGCTTATAATTGAGCATGAAGAAATAGTTGAGGAAGATGTATTTGCAGTTCAACAGAAACAGTCTGAATTCACCGACTTGCTTTGGAGCATCAGTACTTATTATTTATCTCAAGAAGGTAAATTTGTTCATCTCTTCCGAGAGGTGTTACATCAAGCATTGACATCACTGCTTCAGTTGTTCGTGTTTCATGATTACAAAGTCATATGTGAACATGCAAGGTACTGCAAGCTGTTGAAAAAAGGTAGCTACTTTGCAGTTCAACGTTGTCTAAAGTCACAATTTTGTAAGTTGTAGTCATAGTGACTTACAAAACTTTTAGCAAACAACATTACAAATTCTGATTTCTCTCCAAGACTCTTTTATAATATTTTACCATGAATCTTCACTAGCAAGGCTCTTTAATGATTTTGATATTTGCTTTTATAATAATGAGTTCTTTATAATATATCATTAATAAAGCACACTCTTGATCAATGAGTATTAATTACTCATTACCCTCAACATGGCCCCCACTTTATTATAAAGTCAATTTATAACTTTATAATATAACTTAAATAATTAAACATCATTAAAGGTCATTAAAAAATTAATATCTCATTAAATACTCATTATTTTGATGAGTCGTCTGAATCAGGGAGTCAACCACTACATCCTTGTTCCGTATGACTGGCTTACTAAAAATAGAAAGGGCCCTTCTCGATCAACCTCTGACTTACTATAAATAGTAAGTATATGAAACTGAGCTCAAACGAAGTCCAATCTGAGCCAAACGAAGTCCAATCTGGAACATACTGAATTCTGGAGAAGACAAGAACCTCCATTAACCAAGCCTCTGCCTCAGAAGACCCTCTATCCACAATAATTAGCCTACGAGGGTCGCAAAAATAGGCTAATCCCTCAAACTCCAATGCTCGTGAAAAAGGGGACATTACAATTTAAGTATGAAAGTTGATATTTTTATCAAAAAGGTATTCACCATTCCTTAAGGCAATTACAGCATATGTTTTTTTTTGATATAATATTATAATCCTATTCTTTCTCTAAAAGGGTACCAATTGTTCCTATTCTTTCTCAAAAACTCGAAAACCATGTCAACGATTAAGAGTATTGATTTATAAACACAATCAATGCTTGTGAAATGCATGAGATATAGAACAAAAGGTTGCATTAAGATACTAACATATAATTTAACAAAAAATTCCATAAGGTTAAAAACATAAATAAATAAAAACAAAAACCATAACCTGAGAAAGATGAGATTGCTGTTGAGTCTTTAGAGCATAAGGAAACTTTACTTCTTTCCCATCCTTAGTTTTCACTGTGACCTGCCAACTGCAACATTAGAAAACAAGCTTTACTCATCCAAAAGCAATAATGAAAAAGCGTCAGAACATATTATTCACCACTATTGTTTCCATTCAAGACAATACAAGCCTGAGAAAAATAGAAAATTCAAACAAGCACCATATTTAAAAGTAAAGAGAACATTTAACAATAAAGAACAAGTTGCAGCACAATTAGCAATTTCATAGCTACAAAAATTCATATGCTTCCTCTTAAGCACATTCCCATTGTGGCCAATACAAATCTTTGTCTACTAAAGGAATAACAAGACACAAACAGCATGTCAACATTTCGGAAGGATTGTCAATGCATCATAGCACTGAATCAGTGATGCGACTTAATACAAATGGCACTAGTAAAAACCCTTTGAAAGTTCATGACCCCCCATGAGCCTAAACATGCAATAATGCAAGGTTGAGTGGGTCCACTTTCACCTTCTGAAGATTAGAACCCAACCACAAAGAATGTGCTAGTCTTCCATAATATACAGATGCTTAGAAATATATTATCTGTTTGACGGTCTGTTAATTAATTGGATATCAGATGCCTAAATCAAAGTTTCATCCACAGAATATATCTCCCAATGGACTTCCATGAATTTTCATACCTCCCAATGATAGTATGTCATTATTGCTGTGCAAAGCAGTATACCTTTGGCAACCTCAAAAATAAAAAATAAAAAAGCATATTAGTAAAAGATAAACAAGGAAGAATTACACTCTACTAGACATACTCCCATAGTAGCATTAAAGACCAGGATATACAAGATTGATGCAAACATTGTTATTCAAGCTAGCCTAAAGCTGATATCGCCTAATAAGTGGCCTCGGAACTCTAGAATCAAATCCAAGAAGTCCACCTATAGGGATATCAATTAATTAAGGTTCAAATTGTCACTTGGTACTTAGACTGAAACAAAAAAAAAAGACAAGTTCTTGTGCATTATTTACTAACAAATGGTATCATAATGACTATATATCAAGATTCATTCTTTACTCCACTAAGTAGTTTTTTTAATGATAATTCATTACTCAACTCCCTAGCTAAAACCCAACTCTGATTCCTTATTACATGCATTTGAATATTCTCCTATGCCATTGAGAAACCCTCGCCGAGAAGTTTCCCTACTCACAGCATGGTCGAGCTCTGTGGCTAGGCCCATATAACTAATATTGCGACTTCCTCCAAGAGACATTGCTCTGCAGGCTCCATTCCATTCTGAGTCCTGACCCAAACAATGCCTACACTCCACTAAAGCAAAAATAACACAAGATTTCCAAACCAGCAAGGAGAATAACACCATACATCACACAATGCATATCTTTTCTTATGATATCACACTTCATAGTAATTGTTATGATGCTATTAGTATAAAGTGATTGATGATGGCACCAGTAACTTAACCATTTCAGGTCCGAATGGTGGCAATCTCCAATTTTTCACAGCATTTGCTCTTTGCCATTCTTGTTCCCCCTTCTTGGCTATATGTACAAGTTTCTACACCACTTGTGTTGCTGGTGTTTTGTATTTCTTTTTTTGTTTTTCCCTGTACCGAGGTATTTCTAGGTTTTTCTTCCTAGAATATTAAATTGTAAACTGCTACACTTTTGAGTCTTGTTGACATAATTTTGGTCATCCATGGACATTAATATAATTTTGTTCTTTCTTGCTTTCTTTTCTCTAGGCTAGTCAAGTATTAGTCACGGGCAATAGCATATGTAATGCCCATCTTATAGAGTCAAGTTTATCTATTAGAAATCCTCATTTTTCAACCCTTAATATGTTTCCAGACCTTATCTTCTACACATCATCTTGTTGGTTTTTTATGCTACTACACAAGATATAAATTCAAGCACTTCAATAAATCAGCACATTGTTGCAAAAAGGAATGTAAGATGCGACAAGATGCACGCCAAGCAGAGAAATGCACCTAAACACAGAAAAAGGGTGCATGGATAGACTTTCGGGGACATGTCATTGAAGTTAATGTATCGGCACATGTATGATTTTAGTGCACACCTCAACTAAGAAGAAAACCAATTTTCTATAATGTATTGGAATGCACCAAAAAGCTTAGATATGCCAATAGAAAAGGGTTGGTCTGTTTTGCCACAAGTATTGGTGAATGCCTAGCAATTGGCATGTGCATATACTCGAAAAATCTCTAAAAACGCAAAAAAAGTCTCTCTTAACAAAGAGGACATGTTGACATTAGGTGCTAATAAGAATAGAAAATGCTTGCAAAATAAAGGATGCATACCTGGAAAGGGGATGCTGCAAACATACATATTGTATTGTTCAATGAGAAAAAATCAGAGTGCAAGGACGCATGAAGCCATAATACAAGTAATTAATCATAATTCGACAATAGAAACTAATATAGATATGACAAGTATTGTGGGCTCCAAGCACAATCTACACATACACAGCCCATTCACCTCTTCCAGTTTCAAGGAGAGCCTAGTCACAAGACTTGTTTGTGCCTAGAAACATACCTAGAACACAGATTTAACTACAAGGTTGAAGGCGGAACAAGTAGGTGTACAAGGAAGTACTTAAGGCATGTGCAATTTTTTGGTATTACAACCACCTTCCCCTTAACATGGTGAAAGCACATGTTATGAATATTTGGTGACAACAATGATAATTGTAGGGAAAGGGTACAAAGCAACCTCCAAAAAGATTGGTGGGAGGTTGCTCCATGATGCTATTGCAAATGCAAAGGCAATTATGGAAGATCAAAAGAAACAGCAGCAAAAGTTCAGATGTACAATTCTTTCAAATGAGCAAATGGATGGAAGGAACACCACCCTCATCAGTTTTTCAAAGGGTTCAAATGGTAAAATTATTCTATTGAAGTTAGTTTATGCTTCTAAAAAATAAAGAATGTAGAACCTTTGACCTTGATTTTGGAGGACATTGTTTTAGAGGTGGGCATAAAGAATGTGATGCAAGTTGTTACTGATAATGCAATGGCATACATGGCTGCTAGAAGAATGAATCAAGAGAGGCATTTGTCAATCTTTTCAACTCCTTGTGCAACTCATTGTCTAGATCTTATTTTGGATGACAAGCAAAACAGATAAGCAAAGACTATGTTCAACAAGACTACATCCCCGTTCCTCAAACCCATGTTGTCATCCCCAACAACATTTTGGGGATGGTGAGACAAAGAACGGGCATTCCATGGTCAATCCAAAGAAACTTGCAAAACGGGAAAAATTTCAGGGAAAAAAAAGAGAGAATATCTAGGGCACATTTTGTCATGTCCCCAATTTTGCGCCTTCCCTAGTGACAACTATTTCAACAGGTTTGGCCTATATCTGGCTTCCATAGGTCGGACAGAGTGAGCAAGGAGGCTATATGGGGCAGTGAAAGACATATGAGGGCTATATGAGCCTGTTTGATCAGTTCTGGATAGTTTCCTAAATTTTAGGAGCTATCCCTATTTTTTAGGAGT
>MU224108.1:1050083-1060703 GCA_018584345.1 Thuja plicata
CAGTAATTCCGTACCGCTGCTACAGTACCGCGTGAACAGTACACACTACAGTACGTTGGGCAAATTTTGGGGTTTTATATCAGATCTTTCGCAGAGTTTGGTTCATGCCAAGCATCCTCCAGTAGCTGGCGTTATTTACATCTTGAAGGCAGCAACAAAAATCCATTTGACATATTTATCTCAGTATGCAAAAATCTGAATAATATATCGGGTATGATTTACATCACTTTCAGATTGTTAAGTATTTTCAATATATGAATGCTATTAGTATTTCTAGTTCAGAATTACTGTTATCTATCATTTATTTTGCATATACTATCAAAAACTTGAAAACAAGAAAAAATCAGACATTCAAATCAGAATTCAAAAATTCCAATCAGAACATTAAACCGCTGGTCAAAGATTCAAACATTGCAATTTCTTGGTATCCGGGATTGGGGATCTTTCACATTTGGCCATCCTTGACGTCAAAATAAAATTTCACGATGTTTTAAAAAAACATATAACTACCAAAATATAATTGGTTGTAAAGTCCCAACACCATATAAGACACTAAGCCATCAAAACAATATTATAATAGAAACCCTACAAATTGGCCTAGTTGGTGCTCAAAACTAACTTACGAAAATTAGTAAATATTGGAAAACTAACCCAAAATCAATTCAAAAAGGGCATTCCACACATAATCTTGATGGAATCTAAACTAACCATCAAATACAATCAAAACCACTCGACGAATTTCCTCCGAGGATCCCTAACCCTAACTCAATTGCCTACGAAAACCCACTAAATAGGTAAAAGGTCCACCAACTCCACTGGCTAAGAAGGGATCATTACAGTCCGCCCTTCCCAAAATTGCTTGCCCTCAAGCAATCTCAACTCTAGATGTTGTAATATTTGTTCACGCTCCCACATGGCATCATCTACTGGCAAGTTTCTGTAATGTCCCCATTTTCATGAGCATTGGGGTTTGAGGGATTAGCCTATTACTGTGTTGCTTGTAGGCTAATTATTGTGTATAGAGGGTCTTCTGAGGCAGAGGCTTGGTTAACGGAGGTTCTTATCTTCTCCAGAATTCAGTATGTTCCAGTTTGGTCTTCGTTTGGCTCAGAATGGACTTCGTTTGGGCTTAGTTTCATATACTTACTATTTATAGTAAGTCAGTTGATGATCGAGAAGGACCCTTTCTGTTTTTGGTAAGTTAGTGGGTTGGACAGTGCATAAAATGGTCAACTTCCCGATGCAGACAGAATGAAGAAAAAATGATTATTAATGGACTTATGTTTATTTGATTATTAATAAAGTGATAGCCTTATTAATAATTTTTATTATGAGGCCATTTAATATTATGTTATAAGCTATTATTATTTCATAAAGAAAGGGTCATATTCAACATTAAAGTGGAGGGAAATATAATAAAACATTATATTTCTAATGTGCATTAAAAAAGTAAATATAATTTCAAATTATGTGAGTGTCTGAGTGAAGCTCCAGGATTGTCTTGAGAATTATAAAAGCCAAAAGCAAAGGAAATCGATTCACTCTATTATGCTTTGGATAATTGAAAATTTGTGAGAAGTCTTTGGAACAAGGGTTTCTCGAATTTGGCTTCAAGAATTGTGAATTCTTGCAAGTATTCTCAACATGGTGAACTGGTTGAAGGCCCAACGAATTGAGTTTCAACAATGGCTTCATTCAGAGGCCATGTGTGTGTTTAAAGGAGATCGATTGGTGTTAATGTAAATTGTTTGGGATCAAGATTCGTCTCAAACTGTAGTAACCAGCGTACATTGCCAGTTTGCAGCTTATAGAGGCCTGCATTTGTGATCATAAAGCAGTCACAGGCTTTACAAAGGCTACGATTGGCTGAAGAGTGGTGACATTGTGTCTTAAGGGGCATGTATTTGGCAGTTTGGTGCTTCCTCCTTGCAAAACAACCTTTAGCAATCAAGAATATCCATTTCCAAACAACTACATCAATTCTTGGATAAGTATTCAAAGCTGCGATCAGTCCAGGTTTTTATTTATTGCAATTAAAAAATCTCAATGCATTTGATTATCATTGTATATATATTTCAGCTCCTTGAATTGTAATAAGAAGTATTTCTTGTGAATTGCCAAGTATTTGACAAAATGCCATGTTGAATATTAAACAAATTTGAATGGTATTTCATAGTTGTGTGCAAGTCTATCTCATTTAAAATCAGATTAAGTGAAACCTACTTATTTAGTTTGCCTGCAAAGTGTTTGACAAAATGTCAAACATCTAAAAAGTGAAGCCATTAAGCGTATGTCAGAGTTGGAACCAGTTGGGGTTCCTACAGTGGTGTCAGAGCTTGCCTACAAACTCTTTGACCAAATATCAAACATCCAAAATTAAACCACAGTCCAGTGTTGTCTAAGCTAGAACTCTAGGGGTTCTCTACATTATTCCATCTAACCAAAAATTCTCTTATGACCCTCTTTCAAAGAGTCTACTCTCTAGTATCAATGATGGCCTCTGGAACTAATATCAACTTCCCTTCCTGATCCAATGATGGCAACTTAGATGAGTGAATCACATTATGACCAAGTGCCTTTTTGAGCCTAGATACATGAAACATATTGTGAATTGTGCTACTAGCTGGTAACTCAAGCTCATAGGCAACCTATAAATAGACCATGAAATATGTGCTTGAGTTTCTTTGCTACACTCTTCTTGAAAGTAGATTGTCTATATGGCTGAAATCTCAAATAAACCATGTCTCCAACCTCAAAACTGTGCTCAATTTGATGTTGATCAACATACCTCTATTGATTCTATGCATGTAGCAAGTTCTCCTTTAGTAACTTCATGATGTCCTAGCTCTCCTGGAGTATGTCCTTCGCCTTAGGCACTTTACAATTCCAAAAATAGTAGATCCAAGAAGTTGGGAGCCTCATACCCATATAAAGTCATGAATGGCAACAACCTGAAAGAGATGTGATAAGTGGCATTGTAAAAAAACTCACCAATATGTATCTATTTGGTTAAATCCCTCTGTTATCCATAAACATAGTTCCTAAGATATCCTTCCACCCATTTTTGACAAGCTTTATCTTTCCATCTGTCTATAGATAGTAGCTGGTGGTAGTAGTGAGCTCAGTCCTACTCAATCTGAAGAGCTCCTGCCAACAGATACTTCAAAACTAGTTGTCCCTATCACTCACAATGCTCTTGGGCATTTCATGGAGTCTCAAGATCTCCCTAAAGAATATATCAACAACCTATGTAGTTGTTTATGTCACTGAAATGGCAAAGAAATGCAATTTCTTTCAATCTGTCAACTGCCACATAAATACAATCTTTTCTTTAAACCTTGAGTAACCCTTTGATAAAGTCCATAGACAAACATTCTCATTTCTGATTAGGAAAGGGTAAGGGCTAAAGTAAACCAACTAGTTAAGTGTGCTCATTTTTATTCTACTGGCAAGTGGATCATTCTCTAACATATTTAAGGACCTCATTTTTCAGCTCTTTCTGTGTAAACCTCTCTCGGATCTGTATATAAGTCTTAAAGAAACCCAAAGTGACCAGCCATAGGTGCATCATGGAAAGTCCTCATTATCTTCACCTTAAGCTATGAAGAAGGCACCAAATAAACTCTATCCTTGTATATGATCACCTCATTAACCACTATGTACCTACCATCATGAAGTGTACCTTCTATAACACCTGTTGCCCATGAGTCTTTGACATACTCTACTGCAATTAACTCTCTCCAATCAGCAAAAATCTTTGTCAATGGCAAATGTGAGACCTAGAAAGTGCATCAGCAACTATATTTTTCTTCGCTTTGAGATAAACAACATCAAAATCATATGCCTGCAATCTATTGACCTACTTTTTCTGCCTCCATTGAGATCCTTTTGGTTCATGAAGTATTTGATGTTGTTGTGATATGTTTCTTGCCCCCAACTAGGTATGGTCTGAATTTGGCCAATGCATGCATAATGGCTAACATCTCCCTATCATACATTGTGTAGCTCCTCTCCACACCTCTCTATATCTTGCTCTTAAATGCAATGGGATGCTTCTCTTGCATAAAAAATGGTCATATACCCTCTACAGAAGCATCACAATTCAACTCAAAAGATTTGGTGAAATCAACTATTGCGAACACGAGATATGTAAACATCACTTGTTTGAAGTGTTCAAAACAACTTTGTGTGAGTCTTTCCAGTCAAAGGCTCCTTTCATTATCAAAAATGTGAGTGAGGTTGCAGTTTGTGAGAAGCCTTGGAAAAACCTCATATAGAATCTGCAAATACCAAAGAATCCCTTAACATGTGAGAGATTCATAGGAGTAGGTCATTCAACAATAGCCTTAATCTTCTCAGGGTCTTAATCTTCTCAGGGTCCACTCTTACTCCCTCTACACTGATGATGTGTAATATCCCCAATAGATATTTTCTCCAAAATCTAACACAGAAATTTAACAGATAATTTTGTATGCAAATGTTTTCCAATTTATCCAACAAAATACAAATACCCAGATGAAATGAAGTTTCAACAAACAATATTGCATTTAATTCTTCAGCATAACAATAACAAAAATCCAATCATAGTTACAAAAAATTACAGCAAGATTGAATACCGGAAATATGAACCTAAAATATTATGTGAAACACCTGTGTGATGTTTCCAACTGACAATGGGTTTCCGTCCACTGCCTCCAAGCTTGAGGGTTTCCGTCCTCAAACTTGCTGAAAGATGAAGCTTCCCAGAATTCTCCAAGAGAGAAAAATAATTAAAACATAATCCAGGTCTGATACGAAAGAGCCTCTCAACGTTCTTATAAAAGACAACCATATAACTCTTCGTTTTCCATTCAGCCCGTCTCTTCATTTTCCCTTTTTAAAATATCATTTTCCACTTAAGAGAATAAAATGGCCTTTTAATAATTAAGTGACATTAATATGTACTTTAATTTAATAGTCACTTTATTAATAAATTGTTTAGTCTTTAGGCATTAAAATAAATAACCAATCGGACTCGGAAAACCATGTGTAATAGCTTGTTGGACAGGTCTCAATGAGACGCTCCAAGTCCAATACTTAAATGCCAAAAATACTGAACCCTGTTGACTTACTATAAATTGTAAGTATCTGGAAACCCTGCTGAAACAACTATGATTGGCCTAAACTGGAATTACCTAGACAGAATCTCACTCTGATCCCTGTAAATTCTTGGTTAGCCCACGGGACCAAGGAAAAATGGGCTAACGACACATCATAAATTAATGGCCTAGAAAAGGGAACATTACAGTCCTCCCTTCCCAGAGATTGCTTGCCCTCAAGCAATCTGCATCTACCTACTGAAACCAAATGCCTAGATCCCATATTTGCCTCAAGAATGAAGCTTTCCACATCTGTTGCACTACACTAGTATAAACATTTCCAACCCTGAAGTTGTGAAGCAACTCATCATGAAGCAATGTACCAATCAACTGAATGTCAGGATCCCAAATCACCCCATATGGATAATAGGTCGACTCAACCTGCTATGTGCTGCTATCGTGTATGAGAACGTCCTCAATCCAACTGAGAACCTCTCTCCAACTTTAATCACATACACCTCTAATGTCGAGTGGTGGTAGGAGTTCAACATTATGCCAACATCTATCAAGAAATGGACGAAACAAATCTCTCCAACAAGCTCCTTGATACATAACCACCCATGGGGATGCTCCACTTAGATCCCAAGTGAAGATATGTGTGATGCCCCTGATATCACAAAACAACTCTTGTAATACCCATACCAATGGAACTAATAATACCTACCCTACTGACACAATCACAACGTCGCCATGTTGGAATTGGTGGAGTAATCCAATAGTAGGTGTCGCAGGAGTGAACATCACAAAAGAAAGCAACTCAGAAAGTTGGCCCAACTCGCCTCCCACAACGACGCAAGGATAAACATCATGCCAACTGTTCAACCCCCACACACAAGAATAATCCATCAAAATCAAAACATGTCTAAGAAAGCCAAGGATGAAACAATATCCTCTCAGCGCATTGAACATGCTACAATGCTCAACTGTGAATCCTAACTATAATCCTAATGCAACCAAGGAATCCCAAACTCTGAATAGAGGCATGCCACGAAGATCTTCAGACTCATATTGCTCAACTTTGATCTCATCTTCACCATGCGAGAAGTGGTGTAGCCAATCAAGGGAACCCTCCCAAACTACAGTGCTTATCCTGTCATCACTCAGGTCCCAAAGCAAACTACTCTCAGATCGAGCGGCTATGAGGAGATACAAATCATTGAAGGTATTTGCAACCCCACAACTATCTCCAACCTCTGCTAGACTCCCGTGGATGTACTGACTATGCAAGTAATCCAACTTGCAGCTACTAACACCATAACCACCCTGTAACCATCTATCTGTATGAAATCTCTGTGATATAAAAGTAACCAACCTTCTTGGATACATATCAATATGGTGGAAAACTGACTGATGCCCCTGGAAGTAATCTCCCACAATCATCTGAGTCAAATATCTGCAACCTCTAGTCCCATCTTCTGAAGATGGCAACCCTCCATCCCTTAATGGATGATACAATCCTTGAGCCAATCCACACCCGCGCATCATCAAGTCCTCCACGTGTGGATAAAAACAATAATGATGAGCACTCCTCACTGGATAGTTGCGATAAGGAACACCAACCTTAGTCAAAGGCTCATCACTAAACACAATCGGTCTACTGAATGGAAATGAATCATACACATCCTGATCAACCCTTGTGTTGTCATCAATGACGACCTCAGTAATAGTGGAACTAGTGGCATCACTGGATATTGTATCATCACTCTCAGATTCATTGGTCACAATATAGTATGGTTCAATCTGCTGAAACTGATTTGCATTCCATGTTAAAGTCTTAACCTCAAGGCTGCAAGTTGTATCATTAGATAGTTTATTCTCTCCCAGGCTTGATTTACAATCAACATCATGCTCACATACAACAATCTCATTGCTTCTAACAGAATCTTCATGTACCAACTCACCCACCTTAAGTTCATCAATTTCGGTCACCTGTTGGTCCTCCTCACTTGGTATATCTGAATGTTGAGCTGAAGTAGAAAATGACAAAGTTAATTTTTGATCAAGCTCAACCACCTTATTTTCAGCCACCTGAAGTGCTACTAAGGTAGCCTCTAGGGCTTCCTTAGTATTCCTGAGCTCAATGGAAAACGTATCTACTTCTTCTTCCCTCTTCCTCAAGGCCTCTAAATAAATCTCCGCAAGATCTAGGACATGATCACGATCTGAGAGAAGATGTAGATAATTTAACTTCATTGTTTTCGGCCGTGAAAATTCCTCTTTGAGCCCCTTTTGTTTCCCCACCAACTGTTCCTTCCATAGGTATTTCTCAATCATCCCATAGATGTCATCAAAACGTGATACAGCTGCAACAATTTTATCTTCAGTTACTTTCATTTGACTCTCCAAATTAGGTGAACTAGTAGGTGTATGAGGGAAATCAAATGCACATGAGATAGGGGAGTACATTTCATGACACATATCAATGCCATGAATGTCATCTTTCATATCCAATAGTGTAAAGAGAATAGGGCCAGCACTATGGTCAAAAACAAATCCATCACAAGAAGAATTCACACTAACAATAGGGACCAATTCACCCAATCCAATGAAAGAATCAACACTAACAAAGGAGTTGGACTCTTCATCATCAGCCGATTGAACAACATACTTGAATGAGTTGTCAACAAGCTCAACAAGTGCACTAGTGTAGGCACCCTCGTAGGATACCTCTACCTCCAAGCTACCTATTAATAGACTTGTGCAATCGCTTACATCTTTTACTTGATAAAGTGTAGGTTGAGAATCAACGGAAGTTGGTTGCTCTTCTTTAGTACAACGTCCTATAACCTCTACATGTGTTGCCTCCTCTTTAGCCTCTCCTTCATGTATTGATTCCGTATTTGTTTTACAATATCTCGCTTCAATGACAACCACATAAGGCTTTTCTTCAATAACTAGTTTAGTTTTTTGTTCACTTATGGGCTGCATAATGACGGATGGAAACTCTTCATATAACTTTCTGCACCTATCTTGTGCAAGTAGATCCCAAGCCAATTCATGGTACTGCTTCTTTGCCATCAAAGTCTTGTGTTGTAGCTTTGCATGAAAGTCCATGAAACTAGATAAGGTTAAATCTCTCTGAACCTGTGGAGGAAGAGTATTATACTCATCATACATGTCGAGTATTTCTTTCCTTTTATCAAGTTCTGAAGTTGGTACTAACTGTTGTTGTACATTGACAAGATCATTCAAGAATTTTTCCAAACCATGCATCTTTCCCATAGCTAGATACTACTTGTCTCTGCAGGTGAATGTTCAAACTGGAAATGGCACCAACAGGGAGCTGTTAGTAGAAGGGGCCCTGTTGTCTAATATAGAAGGCTGAGAATGTGATTGACATGCCAAGTTACATAAGATCTATATCTGTAGTGCCCTGCCCCCTTTTGTTTACAAGTTCTGATGATTTCACTGCACTTTTCAATACTCAGGAAATTCGTCAAACAATTGGTTCATAATCTGAATATGTGTCTTGTTGGTTTCTCATGTAATGAATGACTTATTTTACGGAATATTTTCAGATTTATTTTGCTTCAAATCATATGGCAATAAGACACAATATTGAAAGAAAGATATGCATCTTATACTAGTTCCAGAAATTCATAATGATATTAACTCACAATAAAAGGAACACCAATGACACCACTTTCAAAATGAAATATTATTGTAGACCTGTTTGGTTCAGTTCACGTTACGACAGCAACAGTGCTAAATATGAATCCTCAGCTTGAATGATTTGCAGACGCCATTCTTAGACTTTAGTTCTCTAAGAATGCTTCAAAATCGCTAATATTTCTTCCAACAACCAACACGCCCATCTATTAAACACAAGAATCAAAATGCCTGTCTCAGACCACAATAGCTATTGAAACACCCAGTCCATATAAACTTCTGGAGGTACAGTCCCAACATGAAAGAAAGCAAGTTTATGTCCAAATCTCTCAGCTGCACCCCTGGAGAATGCTCATTGTCGCCTTATGGTAGCTCCAATTCCCAAATTGATGCTCAGAATACACTCTTGATGTTGCTCAACAAAAGCAGTCTCATTGTTATGTCGTGGGGGTCCAATAGTCGTGTTCCTCTACAGTGTGTTCTGCTGGCAGATAACAATGATGTTTACCATTTAAGAGTCTTTGTTCTAGACTGGGTGTGGCCCTTCTTCACATCCGGATGCGTAGCTTTCCCAAACAGCTCCCAACGTAGACTCTGCCCAATGCCATGAAGACCATATATCCAGCAATGAACACAGTTTAAACCTTACACAAGAGGAATGTGAACCAAATATTAACCTGCAGGTGTATTTTTTCCCACTCGAGCTTCTCTGCGTTGCCTCCTATGTCTTCCATCCGGCTCCAAAACAATAATACTGCTAAGAGGTTCCACCAATGAGAGCGCCCGATGTCAAATATTTGAGCTCGGCACTATAGTGTTTTAAAATATCATAACAATATCTTGTAAACTGCTGCAAGTATCGTCCAGTGATTTTTTAATCTTCATCAAATATTTAATATTTATGTCTCACGGCAATGTTCAATAGTTCAATGTTCAAACATATGAATTTCAACAAGCCAGCCGATTATTAATCTTCGGATGGAAGAGTTAAACAATTGCCGTCAACTCCCTCTTTACTACATATCCCCATAGTCCCTCAATAATGGCGCCTAGACGATGTAGCCCGTATTAGAAGTGTTCTTCTAATGTATGCTCGAATAATTATTCACGGCAATAAAAATATAGATTTCCATGCTACAACTATACGGTAATTGACAAGATTATGAAATGGGCCCCACCACTGTTTATATACTTTCAAATAATAATCAAGCCTTCCGCCCCAAGATTTAATTGGGCCTCACACTAAAAATTATATGTGAATCTATTTATTTCTTTCGGCCCTTACAATGTTTGCAAACTTCAACGAGACATGACTCCATTAAACAATATTCATGGCCAAGTACGCCTGCCCTTAATTTGACGGAAATACAATGAAGTTTGAGGCATCAAACATTCAATCATATACTGTCGATAATACTCAGAAATGTAATCTTCAAAATATTAATTATTTCCATATTATAATTTACAAACTAGCTCACACCAGATGTAACACCTCGATAAACCTCCACAACAATAAAATAAATCTTTCGAGGCAATTAAACTGCACTTCTGAAACCTCACAGGCTGGCAGGAAAACCAACTCTAATACCACTGTAATATCCCCAATAGATATTTTCTCCAAAATTTATCACAGAAATTTAATAGATAATTTAGTATGCAAATGTTTTCCAATTTATCCAGCAAAATACAAATACCCAGTTGTGTTAGAAACACTGAGAGGGGGGGGTGAATCAGTGTTTGTCTATATATTACTTTTCAGCAACTTAAACATAAATCAAACATACATTTAATGAAGCTTAACATAAGAACTCATAACACATGATATGATTACAGGGAAACCTTGATCAGAGGAAAACCCCGGTGGGAATTAGTA